>JAPFFP010043007.1:0-13585 GCA_026153255.1 Solanum medicagineum
CATAGATGAGTCAAAACCTAAACATAATACATAACTTATCCAACAACACCTCTAGCAATAGAACTTAGCGGGGGCCAAGACAAGCAACCGGGCTCACCCTTAAAGTAATGACCATAAGTATTTTGAAATATAAAAGATGTAGTCCAAACATAAGGACGAAAAAAGAGAGACATTATCCCCGGACATGAGGACTCACCAAAGATAACTTTAACGATTCATCTAGCCACGTGAAGGAGAACCGTTGGGAGATCCGATTCCTACATGGTTATATCATGTAGGCATAGAGTATGCGTTAGTACATTTGAATGTACTTAGTATGTAGGATGCAATGGAACAAGAGATAAGCAACATAATAGAAATGCATAAACATAGGCAATGATTACGCATATAGCAATATGGCAAGCATGGATGATGCTTAAAGTAAATCGTGCTTACATAGAACATAATACGTGCTTATGAAGTGACCATCAATATAGAATATCCAAGGCCTACCACTCCCTTGGAGAGGCGATTGAGGTTCAAACCCCTCAACATGGTTTGGGGTACATACCCCCAATCATAGTAGCACGGGCCTACTACCTCCCGAGCTAGGCAACCGAGGTACAAACCTCTCAATGTGGTTATTGCAGTACATACCCCCCCCCAATCATGGTAGCACGTGTCTACTACCTCCTGAGCAAGCCATTCGAGGTACAAATACCTTAATCTAGTTACCCAGGCCTACTACCCCCCCAGCAAGGCAATCGAGTTACCAAACCCTCAATGTGGTTACCAGGGCCTACAACCCCCCGAGCGAGGCTTGGTCAACTCACAACACTAGGAAAATGACACAAATATACATTCCTTTCATCATCATAAAGTCATTCAAATCATAAGTCGTGCTATATAAATTCAACAACTCAAGAATCCATAGCCGGACATTTTATAAAACACTTGCCGAGTGTGTAATGCTAGTGTAAAATCATGCAATTGAAGATAGAAATCATACAAGAAAATCCAATATAAAATGACCCACCAATACTTGGTAATACCATCACGTAATATACGTCAAAACCTTTCATAAAATCTCAAGATAGATTCAAGATTCATAGCTCAAAACATATTAAAATTGTCAAACTTTTACAAAAGATCAACATAGTTCATAGTCAAATTCATAGTAAGACCCGTAAGTAAATCAACTTCGAAACATGAGATTTAGGTAAAGAGGAAGCTTGGGCACCATGGTTTAAAGTACCCAATAGTTGAAACCCACATACCATAACTTTGTAGAATCACTTGTTGAAGATTGAAAATGGAGACTTGAAGCTTGAGTGAAATCCTTAAGATTCGGATGAGAATTGGCACTTGAAAAATTTGAGTAAATTATTTGCCTAAGTGCTTGAGAGAGTATTGGGGGATGTATTGTATGATATGAAGGTGAAATATGGCTACGTATAGGTATTTTCATGCATAAGAAGACTTAGGACGAAGAACAAAATGCCTTCGACTGAACTAATAATACAGGGCAAAAATAACATTTGTCCGCGATGGAGGCGCTTCGCGGTACCATCATGGACAGACACTTTTTTGCGTAAACTTGGGAAAATCAAGTTTTTCTACGGTTGCTCTAAAATTGGGTTAGAACCATATCCCACTCAATTTTTCCCCTGATCAAGAATATGAAGCTGGATTATCGATATCAAGCACGGATTTTGAGAAATATAGAACTTATGATTCTGAGTAATTTCGAGGCACATTTTCGGGCACTTTTTGGGATTGTTTCAATATCTTCCCCACGGGAACATTCATCCTCGAATGTCAAATAGACGTATATAAGATGATTAATCATGAAGAAATCAGCCCCAACAAGAATGCAATAAAGCATTTAAAACACCATTTTTAAAATCTCGACATAAGTGTTAAAATCATCATGAACGTGTTAACAAATACATGAATGCATGCAAATGACATAGGGGCTTAAACAGAATGAAGGAGGTAGGGATATTGCATCTCCATGCCTACTCCGTCTCCCTGAGAGAGATTATCAACTTGACGATTTTTCCAAACGGCCTTAATGAACACTACATCATTATTAATCAACTTTTTCCACCCATCCATCCAATATCTCCACCGGGATCTTCCCCTAATCCAACTTATCCTCCACAACACCCACAACCTCAAAGAGTTCTATAGCACTAGAGTCACCAACACATCCCCTCAACCTAGAAGTAAGAAGAATCGGATGAGCCCTATCTGTATCCATAGGCAGTCCCCATTCGCATGTAACCTCCCAAATCTTCCTCTACACTCTATAAGGAGTGACAAACCTTAAACTCAATTACCTCGCTTTCAAAACCGGACCACACTCTTCATGGTTGAAACCTTCAAATTGACTCAATCACCAACTTTAAATTCAAGATCCCTTCTCCTCATATCGGCATAGGACTTTTGACGACTTTGGCCAGTTTTCAACCTTTCCCCTAAAAACCTCATCTACTCCATATCCTCCATAACTAGATCCAAACCCAACAAAGCTATTTCTCCCATTCAAACTACCCAAATGATGATCTATAACGCCTACCATAGAGTTCCTCAAAAGGAGCCATACTAATGCTAGAATGATAGCTACTATTAGTCTCATCAAGAACCCTCTTACTCAAGTCATAAACCTAGGCAAGCACAATCTACCTTGGTACCTAAGGGCACCATCTCCCCCTTGGGAGAAAACCTCCACCTTGGTAATGCTCGCCAAAGCCTTCAATTCTAAAAAGGAGGTATCAAGATCTTGCTTTGCTTCTACCTCATCAACCAAGGAAGATTTTTTTGAACCACCAACAACCATAAATACCACCATAGTCAACCTCTTCCAACCTATCCCCCAATCTAGCCAACCGGTTGACCTCCCTAGCCACCCTTTTACTACCACCATCAACATGAACTAGGCTACCCATGGACACCCTACTCGAAGCACCGACCACAACATTAGCCTTACAGATTGATAATGCACACTCATATCATAATCCTTAAGGATTTCTAACCACCTTCTTTGTCTCAACCTACGGTCCTTTTTGATTGAGCACATATTGAAGACCGTTGATCAGTAAACACATCATGCACCCCATACCAATAATGACATCAATTTTTGAAGCAAATACCATGGTGGCCAACTCAAGGTCATAGATAGGATAATCCTTCTCATACATCTCAAATTGTCTAAGAGCATAGGCCCTCACCTTACCATTTTTCATCAACACACAATCCAAACCAATCTAAGAGGCATCACAATACACAACAAACCCTTCCAACCCTATCGGTAGAGTCAAGATAGGAGTAGAGACAAGCTTATCCTCCAAGGTTTGGAAACTCTTTTTACACTCATCGGACTTTGTCGTGGGAGAAGCAATAGAAGAGAACTCATTCACAAACCTCTAGTAGTAACCTGCTAAGCCCAAAAAAAACCTAATGTCCGGGGAGTCAAAGGTCTAGGCCAATTTCTAATCACATCTGGCTTTTTAGGATTCAACTTAATACCATCCCGCGACACCGCATGTCCTTGAAAGGCAACCCCCTTCAACAAAAATTCACACCTCTCAAACATAGCATACAACTTCTATTTCCTTAATCTTTGTACCACTACCCTCAAATGATCCATATGCTCCAAATAAATTAGTACTTCATCACTAGATACCACAACAAACATTCGAAGGTAGGGTTTTATGACCCTACTCATGACACCCATAAACATAGTCAGTGCATAAGTCGACCAATCAACTCCTCCATGACTCAAAATGCTCATTCCTAGCCCAAAGGGCACGCAAGGATATTACCTGCCCTCATCCTCACTTGGGGGGCAAAATTCGAACCAAAGATTAATCTTAGAGAAGTGACTAACCCATTGAAGTTGGTCAATTAGATCATACATCTTGGGTGGGGGTACTTTTCCTTTATGATGACCCTAATAAGTTATCGGTAATCAATATACTTTCTAAGAGAACCAACCTTTTTCTATACAAAAACACCGGGAAGCTCGCTAGGAATGACATTAAGGGACTTATCAACCACCGAAACTGACCCTATAGGAAGGAACTTGGACTTAACATCCCTAACCCTCGCAAGATGATAGAGACTCCCCTTAGAAAACAACTCATGGGATTGAATTCAAGAAATGAATCTACCCTTGACCACCACATCATAATTTTCCCACTCAAGAATGGGTTCACTAGGGAATTGGAATCAAACTCTACCAGTCCTACCAATAATGGATACATAATATGCATGCAACTAATCCACCTCAGGTTTAATATCAAAATCCACCATATCTAATTCAACATAGTCACAAGACAAGGTTTATGTAATAAGAACATGGAGCAACTATTATAAGCCCCCTTCTAGCTGCAATAGACTTGCATAACCAAATCTTACTAGCAACAAAAGGAATAATGAAAGGAATAGTTACCTCCGAAACCATCAAGTATACACAAAAAAATCAAGGAAAAGCCTTTATCATACTGATGTCAACATTGGGCGCCATAACCACTCCTTGAGCCTCTTGACCAACACGCCCACCTTGTTCTTGAGGTCGACTACCTTTACACCTTTTTCGAGCTTAAAGATAATCAATAACCCTATGACCCATTTCACCACTTCAAAAGCAAGCACTAGAGTTTCCCCAACACGGGCCACTGTGGTTCTTCCTACACGTAGGGTACTAGGACTTCGGCCCTCCACTATTACCACCTTTACCTTTGAGGCATTTAGGGGGATAATCATTTACCTTATGAACCATCTCCCTACAACCATAATAAGAAACTACACCCTTTAAGCATGGGCTATCATGACATCTACCATATCTTGGGCACCAAGCAAAAGGTACCACACCACCCCCATCTTTGGGAATTTAGAACATTCCTTCAAAACGGGCCCTCTTGGCCTCCTTACCCTTTCTCATCCTCATCTTACCACTTGAAGTCTCAGGGGCATTCACTTGTTTATTGAGGTGAGTTGTAAATTTTGTCACCGCTTTGGCCAATACCCATAGAGCATTGCGAACCTCCGCATTTGATATATCATCGTCTAGAGCATCTTTAGACATATTCTATAATTCTATGATTAAAATAAGAAATAAGCCTTAGGGGAGTTAACTCTATAGCACGACATAGATCAACAAGAAGGGAAACATTTCCTAAAACTCCTCATATCCTCTCATTCATAATCATGGTGAGCTTCCCTAATTGACGTGTTATGTTGGAATGCGAGGACCATAACAACCTAGTACTCTGATACTAATTTTTTCACGATACAAACTAGGGCCTAGATGTGACACGATGTATGGGGAACCCGAAGGGACTCCAAACAAGCCTCATAGCATATCATACACAAATCCTAAGTCGCGGAAGCGAGATTGGAAACTCTTTTCACACTCATCGATCCACACAAATTTAGCCTTTTTTGGGTTAACTTAGTCATGGGAGAATCAACAGAAGAGAAACCACTAATATACCTTGGGTAGTGAGCCGCTAAACCTAAGAAACTTCTAATGTCCGATGGATTCAAAGGTCTAGGCCAATTTCTGATCACCTCCATCTTCTTAGGATCTACCTTAATACCATCACACGACACCACATGACCTAGGAAGGAAACCTCTTTCAACCAAAACTCACATTTTTCATATTTGGCATACAACTTCTCCTCCCTCAAGATTTGCAACACTACCCTCAAGTGAGCCGCATACTCTTCCTTGTGATGGGAATAGATCAAGATGTCATTAATAAATACCACCACAAACAAATCAAGATAGGGTTTGAAGACCTTATTCACAAGATCCATGAAGATAGCCGGTGCATTGGTCAACCCAAAATACATAACCACAAACTCATAGTGCCTATACATAGTCCGGAAGGCCATCTTGGGAAGGTCACACTCCCTCACCTTCACTTGATGATACCCGAACCGAAGATCAATATTAGAGAAGTGACTAGCCCCTTGAAGTTGGTCAAAAAGATCATCAATCCTTGGTAGAGGGTACTTATTCTTTATGATGACCCTATTAAGTTGCCAGTAATCGATGAACTTTCTAAGATTACCATCTTTCTTCTTCCCAAAAAACACTGGTGAACCCCAATGTGATTGGCTAGGTCTAGTAAAACCCTTCTCCAACAAATCCCTCAATTGCTTCTTCAACTCCTTTAACTCCGTTAAGGCGATACAATAGAAATGGGTTGAGTACTAGGAAGGAGGTTTATGCCAAAATCTATTTTCCTTTCAGGAGGAACACTGGGAAGCTCACTATGAAAGACATCAAGGAACTCATTGACCACCTGAACCGGCTCTATAGGAAGGACTTTAGACTCAACATCCCTAACCCTCACAAGATGATAGAGACACGCCTTAGAAATCAACTTTTGAACTTTAATGCAAGAAATAAATCTACCCTTGACCACCATATCAAGACTCTCCCACTCAAGAACGGGTTCATCGGGAAATTGGAATTTGACCCTATGGGTTCTACAATCAATAGAGGCATAATAGGCATGAAACCAATCTATCCCAAGAATGACATCAAAATTCACCATATCCAACATAACAAAATCACAAGGCAATATTTTATGCAAAATGAAAATGGGACAATTTCTATATACCCTTCTAACAACAATGGATGCACCAATTGCAGTAGACACCTCATATGGCTCACACAACAACTTGGGTTTAACATGAAACTTTTTGGAAACAAAAGGAGTAACAAAAGAGAGAGTGGCACCCAGGTCTATCAATGCATACACATCAAAATCAAAGACTTTTAACATATTGGTGACGATATCGGGCACCTCATCTACCCTTTATCTCCCTTGAAGAGCATGGAACCGATTGTGCCTTGGGGCACCACTTTGTTGACCTCCCCTTCCTCTAGGACCCGTATTTGCACTTTGGCCTTCTAGACGGCCATCTCCACCCTTGTTTTGATTATGAGGACAATCAATCTTCTTGTGACCCACTTCTCCATAACTATAGCAAGCATTGGTGTTCCTAAAACATGGGCCATCATGGCCTCTACCACATCTTGGGCATGTAGGATTAGGCACCACACCACTCCACCTTGGACCCTTGGGTTGTCATTAACAAACCTCTTATTAGGAGCATTGGAAGACCCTTGGCCTTGATGAAACCGGCCACCCTTAGGACCTTGAAATCTACCTTCAAAACGGGCCTTCTTGGCCTCACCCATTCTCCTCTTTCTCAACCTTTCCCCTTCCAATTGTTTGGCATAAGTCATGAGGTGGGACAAGTCCATGTCATCTTTCAACATGGCGGCACAACAATCCTCATTCACCAAATCAGATATACCCATCACAAACTTGTTAATCTTAGACCTTGGCTCGCCACCAATTGTGGAGCATATTTAGAGGTATACTCCCTCACACTCATAGACCCTTTCTTTAGATTCATGAATTCCATCATTTTGGCCTTCCTTAGCTCAAGAGGGATGAATCAGTTGAGAAATGCCGCTTTGAACTCCTCTTAAAGGACCACATTGTTGTTCCCCTTCTCCTCCTTCCATTGAGTAAACCATATTTGGGCTACCCGCTTTAGTTGGTAAGCCACCAACTACGCCTTCTCCTCCGATCTAACCCCCATAATAGATAACACTTTGTACACCTCATCAATAACTTCTTGAGGGTCCTCATCCACTTTAGACCCATGGAAGTCCGGTGGGTTCATCCTCGTGAAATCCCTCACTGTAGATGCCGGAGTAGGAGCATGAGAGGCTTGGGCTCCTTGGTGGATTTGATTAGTCATGGCTTGAGCTAACATGGCAATGCCATCCCAAAACTCTTCATAAGCCGGTTGTTCTTCGGGTGTACGAGCTCTTCTTCCTCTCGGGATAGACATGATTTAAAATAGCAAAGAACATTCATCAGGGGAAAGCCTTACCATACTTCTATAGCATGACAAAGATCAAGAAGAAGGGAAACATTTCCCAAAACGCAACATAGCCTCTTACTCATACTGTGGTGCACTTCACAACCATGAATAAGACTCTAATCAATGAGATGTGTTGGATGCCGAGAACCATTAACAACCTTGTGCTCTGATACCAAGTTTGTCACGACCCAAGCCTAGGGCCTAGATGTGACACGGCGAATGGGAACCCAATGGGGACCCTAAATAAGTCTCTTAGCATATCATTTACACATCCTTGGTCATGGAAGCAATTAAACAACAACAAGGGAGAATAAATAAGGATAAAGAGACTAAGGAAAGTCTTTAATAGCATAAATCATCAAAAGAGCCAAATCTCAAGCACGATTACATCATTTGTCCAACAACACCTCTAAACATGGAATTGAGCGGGGACCACGACACTTTTTGGGCTCGCCCTCATAGTCATAAGCATCTAACCAAAGGAAAGCGCCTTTACATAACATAACATCAATAGTTATTATCCTAAGAGTTGAGGACTCACTAAACTTGCTACAAGAGATAGTACTAGCCACGTGGAGGCATGCGATGATCAAGTGGAGCTCTGGTTCATACATGGTAACATCATGTAGGCATAGAGTATGCATTAGTATGTTTGAATGTACTAAGTATGTAGGATGCAATGCAACAAGAGATAGGCAACAAAGTCAAAATACATATACATGGGCAAGAGATAGTATATTAGAAACATGACATGCATGATTAATGCTTGAAGTAAAATATTCTTATATGGAACATAATACATTTGTGGGAAGAGACCAACATCATAGACCAAGCAACTAATACTTGGAATCCAGGGCATATCACCCCCTTGGAACATGATTAAGGTATCTACCTCTCAATTGGTAGTACGGGCCTAGCACCCCTCGATAAGGTGGTCAAGGTATATACCCCTCAACATGGTAGTACGGGCCTACCCCTCCCCTCCCCCCGACAAGGTGGTCGAGGTATATACCCCCTCAACATGGTAGTATGGGCCTAGCACCCCCCCCTCCTATAAGGTGGTCAAGGTATATATCCGTACGGGCCTAGCAGCCCCCGACAAGGTGATTAAGGCATAGCACCTCCTCAATAAGGTGTGATCAACTTGCAAAACTATAGTTACTTTTCAAGAAATCAACACACATATACATTTCTTTCATCATCATAAAGTCCCTTAACTTATAAGCCATGCATTAGACCTTCAATAACTCAAGAACCCTTAACTAGACATTTTATCAAACACTTGGCGGGTGTATAATGTTAGTTCAAAATCATGTAATTCAAGAGTGAAATCATCTGATAAAACTTAGTATAAATCAACCCACCAACACTTGGTAATACCCTCAGGCAAGATACATTAAAAATCCTCATTAAATTACATAATAGATCATAGATACATAACTCAGAATATGCTAAAACAGTCATATCGTATGAAACCCCCACATAGCTTATAATCAAGTTCACAAATAGGTAATAACTTAGAAACATGCAATTTACATTAAAAGGAAGGTTGAGCATCATGGATGAAAGGACCTAATGGTTGAAACCCATATACCTCAACTTTGGGGATTCCCTTGAAGAAAATCTGAATTAGAACTTAAAGCTTGAATGAATTTCTTAAGATCCGGATTGAGTTTGGAATACTTGAATTTGGCGAAATATTTGTCTAAGTGTTTGAGAGAGTTTTGGGGAATATCTTGAATGATATGGATTTGAAACATGACTAAGTATAGGTGTTTTTACGCATAGGAAGGGTTAGACCCAAGACCCCAAGGCCTTGGACCGAAATAAAGAAAATAGGCAACAAAATGTACTGGTCCGCGCCTTGGCCACGTCGCGCCAGGGGCGCGGATTGATTCTATTTTTCTCCAACTTTGAAAAATCAAATTTTGATACAGTTGCTCTAAAATCAGGCTTATACCCATTTCCTACTCAATTTATCCCCCTGATCATGAATATGAAATCAAATTTTTAACATCATGTACGGATTTTGAGATTTATGAAAATTACGATTATGGGTATTTTTAGGTACATTTTCGGGCACTTTTTAGGGCGTTTCAACATGCCACAAAAATTTATCCAAATTTCTTGTGTACACTTGCTAAGAGTTCGACTTCTGAGTAGTTCATAAACCAATTTTATTTGGAACTATTGAGTTATCTTCTCAGGTAGGTCCAAATAGCTGTCAAATGCGGAAGACTTGAAAATTTTTTTCAATCTCTATGAATTTAACATTTTTCCAAAATCATTAAAAAATTTCATACTGGACTTTACGGTAATAGAACCAATCAAATTTGGATATTTTTCCATCAGGATCAAAAACTTGTAATCTGGATACCTAACAATCTTAATTGAGGTATCATCACCTGAAGGTCTTGTTGGAGAGGACTCAACAGAATCAGCCGTGTCCTTTGAAGAGATTTATCATGTCGGAATTTTATTCTTTGTTCAAAATCAATTCTTTCACCCTCTTCATCATTTTTTGCATCCTTATCAATATTTCTTAAAGAAACATCGCCTTCACCTTCTCCTCCTTCTACATCATTCCTCCTTCTCATCCTTTTGTAGCATCTCTCCTCTTTCTTGTACATCATCTCCTCCTCCTCCTTCTTCTGTAGCATCTTCTCCTCCTTCTTGTACATTATCTCCTCCTCCTCTTTCATTGATAGTATCTCCTCCTATTTCTCCTTCTTCATTCATAGCATTTCCTCCTCTTTCTTCTTCTTTCTCCTTCTTCATTCATAGCATTTCCTCCTCTTTCTTCTTCTTCTTCTTAACATTTTGTCTCTATGTTTTTTTCTTAAATTTTTTTTATGTTGCTTCGCTTTCAAAAATAATACTAGCATGTCCATCAAGTGCTGACAGTTTGCTAGTACTATTTTTTTTTTTTGAGGTTTCTTCTACTTCTAGTTGTCTCTGTGTCTTAATTCTCTTTCTTCTAGAATATCTAGTTGGGGCTCCAGTAACATCTTCATCTCTAATAGCTGGCTTTTTTTTTTTTAGGGCCATTTATCTACACCACATGATATAAAATAAGAAGTCATCAATTAAAATTCAAAACAAATAGAAAAAATAAATTAAAGCGGATGATAAAATAAGTAAATAAAATAATTTTCTTAAAAAATTAATTCGCTAAGTTGCTAAAGCAACGTCAACAATTTAACACATTTTATGTTATTGAAGTCGTTGCTGAAGTTTAAAAGCAGTAATTTCAACAATTGTTATATATAGTTTCAGTTATTGCTTCAGTAATTATTTCAACTCTTGTTGCACTAGTTTTAGCAATTGTTGTACTAGTTACTGCACTAGTTTCAACAGTTATTACACTAGTATTAGTTGTTGCTACACTAGTTTCAGGATAACTTCAACTATTCATATGACCCTTATTACAACAATCTTAGCAATCGTATGATTCATTCATATATGTGCTTAAGGTTATGCAACAACAACATATCTTTAACAACCCAACCAATAAGAAGCAACTAGAACTATAACAATAGCATAAATGAAATATACACATATTTGTTCTTAAAGACGTACAATAACAAAATACGAAAAAATTCATACCAATATATCATACTAGGGCAACAAAATAACAAAATCTGTAAAAATCGATAACAATATACCATACCAAGCAACAAGTACGTTGTTGGATGTTTATTAAGACACGTAAAAATGAAATGTATATGAAATTCATTCATCCTCTTATTTCTTTAACCTATATCACTATTTTTACTTCAACAAAAACATAAAACCCTAATCCATCCTTTCTTCTTTTTTTTTTTTAAACTTAAAACAGCATTTCATTTCAAAAACACAAAAATCCTAACGAGAAAAGAAGTTTTTTTTTTTTAACCATTTACCTTCTAAAATCTCACAGTGATGACAAAGACGACGAAATAGTTGAATCGAGAAGAAAAAATTAAAAAAATAAATGTATTGTGAGTTACCGTCGAGTTGCTGTGGAGGTACTGTGTCGTTTCTTGAGAGAATTTTTGAAAAGCGAGAGGTATGTCGAAGAAGTTGAAGAGAAAAATGAACTGACAAGTACAATTTGAATGATTTTAACTTTTTCAAAAATTATCGCCTAGTAAGCCTATAGTAAATGACCTTTTATCCTACCTTTTGTGATATTTTGTACTTTTTAAAAGTTTGACAAGCTTTAAAATTACACTTCAGCTCCCATTAACTTAATTCCTAATTAATAGAAGATTTGACTTGGCCTTGATCAACCTGTCTTTTTTTTAATTGAAAACGTTTTTGTCACCCATCTCTCTCAAATTTTTCAAGAGAGAAATACATTGTGCATCCCCTAAAGTATATTTAGGCTATAGAAATATGAGGATTCATCTATCTTATATGAATTTTTGATGATGAATGATACAAGTCGTGATTATAATAAATTTGCTTTTTGAGAATATTGGTTCGCGAAACATTACCCCAGCGAGCAAATGAATTTGACGAGGAATTGGGGAAGTGTGGTATTTGAAAACTGCATTGGAGTAAAGTGTCATGTTTGAAACTTGAAAGGGTGAATACGAAAGGGCAGTTTTGTTCCTCATGTTGTCATGCCCTCATCAGTGGAGGCAGCTTATCCGCTCACTAGTTGTGAAAGTCCATTAGAATAGACTAGAGAGAGCAACTGTAAGTGTTCCTCTTCGTCTTCAGGTTCCTCTCTGTGCCCTAAATTTGGATGCCCCAAATGCTCTAGTTTTTCTCCAATTTGTTTTTGTAAATGTAAATTATCCTGCATAATTAATTTCATTTATATTTGTAACTGTTGTTGCTTAACTTCATTTTTTATCTCAATTATTTGTAATTCCGTTCTATTTTATCTAATTCTCAGCATTAACTCACCGATTCTAACTTTCGGTGAGTTTGGGAGTTTAAATGGACTATTAAGACAAAACCCAAATACTCAGACAAATACTTCATTGTTTACTGAAGTATTAGATAAAAGACACTTTTTGCTGCTTCATTATCCATCTCCTTTTCAGCTTAGCTTATTATCTCACTGAATTATATTCACATGCCCTTCTAACATGGGTTGTGGTGCGGTGGTGAGACCGTTTCACTCTTAAGGATGATATCGGGTTTGAGCCTTGTGTATCGAGAAAATCTTATTGGGAGTGTCACGCGTGAATGGGCCTGCCGTGCACGACTTAGGTTTATTCAGAGCTCCAATATAGCTTTGGACACTGGGTGGAAAACCAAAGAAGAATATATATATATATATAGGAGTGACAATTGGGTGGGTTGGGTCAAATTTGAGGGGATTATAATGGATCAAGATAACAAATAGGTCAAGACCCAACCCAAATTTGCTAGGGCCACAATGAGTTGGGTCAAAATAGGTTGAGTATGAGGGGGTCAAGACCTAACCCGACCCAATTTTTATTAAGTTTAACTTATTTTTTTTATTCTTTTTCAATATTTTAGTACTTAATTAAATTATATTTTTTCTTTATTTTGGTTATATAAAACATATTATTAAATTAAAAAAAAGTGTTCTAAAAATATTTTGACAAGATCTCTTTTGAGTCAATTCGGATTGAATATCAACCCAATTTTAAATGGGTTAAAATGGGTTCGGTTGGGATGGGTTGAGCTAATAAATGGGTGAGTTAATAAACCGTCCAAACTTGAG
>JAPFFP010043008.1:0-13584 GCA_026153255.1 Solanum medicagineum
AAAGGAACCCATGAAAGAAACCCACATACCTTAGCTTCGGAGAAACTCTTGATGAAATTGAGATGGAGACTTGAATCTTAAAGGAAATCCTTAGTTCCGGATGAGGGTTTAAGACTTGAATATAGGAGTGAAAACTTTGGCAGAGTGTTTGAGTGAGTATTGGGGAATGTTTTGGATGATGTGAGGGTGAATATGACAAAGTATAGGTATTTTAGTGAATGGGAACACTTAGGCCCAAGACTTAAAAGTCTTGGACCGAGTTGAAAAAAACAGTCAATAAATGGCACACCTGCGCGTCGCGGAAGTGGCGCACTTTACTCTCTGGAAATTGCATTTTGAAATTTTAAGATTTTACTACGGTTTCTCTAAAATCGGGGTTAGACCCTTTTCCCCATAATTTTGACCCCCTGAACAAGAATACGAAGTCGAATTTTCGATATCATACATCGACTTTAAGATATATGGAAATTAAAATTTCGAGCACTTTCGTGACAGATTTTTGGGCACTTTTTGGGGTCGTTTCAATATCTCCCCCTTGGTAACATTCATCCCCAAACGTCAAAAAGACATATATAAAATGCACAATCACGAAAATTTCAGCCCACATAGAGATGCAACATGCACTTAAACATCATTTCAAAAACTTCATCATAAGCGTAAAATCATTACGAACTTGTCAATTTAAACATAAATGTAAGCAATGACATGGGGCTAAACTTAAGACTTGAGATCAAATATAGGACTTGAGTAAATACCATAGGCTTGAGTGGAGTAGAAATGTAAGGATATCGCTTTTGCATGTCGACTTCGGCCTCCCAAGTAGCACTCTCAACTTGTTGATTCCTCCAAAGAATCTTAACAGACGCCACCTCTTTGTTTCTCAACCTCTTCACTTGCCTATCCAAAATTTGAACCGATACCTCTTCGTATGTAAAATTATCCTCCACAATACCTACAACATCAAGAGGTACAATGGCATTCGGATCAGCCATACATTTCCTCAACATAGACTCATGAAACACTGAGTGAACCAAATCCATTTCCCTAGGCAATTCCAACTCATAAGCTACCTTGTCAACCTTTCTCATCACCTCATAAGGGCCCACATATCTTGTGATCAACTTTCTCCTCTTACCAAAATAGATCACACCCTTCATGGGTGATACTTTCAAATAAACTCAATCACCAACTTGGAATTCAAGATCCCTTCTCCTCACATTGGCATAATACTTTTGACGACTTTGGGCCGTCTTCAACCTTTCTCTAATCATCCCAACCTTCTCGAAAGCCTCCATAACCATATATGGTCCCAACAAAGCTACCTCACCAACCTTAAACCAACCAATCGGTGATCTACAGCGTCTCCAATAGAGAGCCTCAAATGGAGCCATACTGATGCTAGAATGATAGATATTGTTGTAGGCAAACTCAATTAACGGAAGATGACCATCCCAACTAAATTTAAGCTCCAAAACATATGCTCTAAGCATATACTCATGGGTTTGGATGGTCCTCTTGGCTTCGCAATCCATTCGAGGGTGGAAGGTCATAAAAAGCTTAACTCTAATACCAAGACTCCTTTGAAAGGACCTCCAAAAGTGTGAAGTGAATTTTTTGCCCCACCATCTGATATTATGGACAAAGGGACCCCATGAAACCTTAACAAGTCACGAACGTACAACCTTGCATAATCTTCAGCCCAAAATGTGGTCTTAACCAGTAGAAAGTGAGATGATTTTGTCATCCTATCAACCACCACCTAAATGGAATCAAAACTCTTTCTAGTCTTGGGCAACGCAACCATAAAATCCATATTAATAACCCCCACTTCCAAGTAGGAATCTCAATGTCTTAGATTAGGCCACCTGGCCTGTGATGCTTTGGCTTTGAATTGTTGACAAGTATGACAACCGAAAACATATTTGGAAATGTCCCTTTTTCTGCCTCCCCACCAATACACCTCTCACAAGTCTCTATACATTTAGGTGGAACCAGGGTGGATAGAATAAGAAGAGTTATGGACCTCATCAAGGATCCTTTCTATCAAACCATCAACATATGATATACAAAACCTACTTTGGTACCTAAGGGCACCATCTCCCCCTTGGGAGAAAACATCCACCTTTCCCTCTTTCACCAACTAAAGAAGACTTAGAACTATCAACAACAACCACACCACTATTACCAACCTCTTCCAACCTAACTCCCAATCTAGTCAATCGATGCACTTCCCTAGCCATCTCCTAATCACTACCATCAACATGAGTTAGGCTACCCGTGGACACCCTACTCAAGGCATCCGCCACCACATTTGCCTTACCCAGATTACAATACACACTCATATCATAGTCCTTAAGAACTTCGAACCATCTCTTTTGCCTCAAGTTGAGATCTTTTTGAGTGAAGAGATATTGTAGGCTCTTATGATCGGTGAACACATCAACATGCACCCCATACTAGTAATGAGCCAAATCTTTAAAGCAAACACAACGGCAGCTAACTCAAGTTCATGGGTAGGGTAGTTCTTTTCATGTACTTTGAGTTGTCTAGAAGCATAGGCTATGACCTTACAGTTTTGCATCAATACACAACCTAAACAGACCCGGGAAGCATCACAATACACAACAAATCCCTCAAGCCCATCCAATAGTGACAATAAAGGAGCAGAAAAAAGTTTATCTTTCAATGTTTGGAAGCTTCTCTCACATTCATCGGTCCACACAAACTTAACCTTCTTTTGAGTCAATTTTGTCATAGGGGAAGCAATAGAAGAGAGCCCATTCTTGAACCACTGATAGTAGCCTACTAAGCCCAAGAAACTCCTAATGTCCAATGGGGTCAATGGTCAAGGAAAATTTCTAATCACATCGGTCTTCATTGTATCCACCTTAATACCATCCCCCGACATCACATGTCCTAGGAAGGCAACCTCCCTTAATCAAAAGTCACACTTTTCATATTTTGCATACAATTTCTCCTCCCTCAATCTTCACAACACAACCCTCAAATGAGCCCTATGCTGCTACTCACCACGAGAATCTATCAAGATGTCATCAATGAAGATAATAATAAAGGAATAAAGGTAGGGTTTAAAGACCCTATTCATTAGGTCCATAAAGATGGCCAATGCATTGGTCAACCCAAAAGACATCACCACAAATTCATAGTACCCATACCTAGTCCAGAAGGCTGTCTTAGGAATATCACACTCCCTCACGTTAACTTGATAATACCCGGACCGAAGATCAATCTTAGAGAAATGGCTAGCCCCTTGCAATTAGTCAAACAAATCATCAGTCCTTGGAAGAAGATACTTATTCTTAATGGTGACCCTATTGAGTTGCTAGTAGTCTAATGCACATCCTAAGGGATCCGTTCTTTTTCACAAACAACATGGAGGCACCCCAAGGTGATTGGCTAGGGCCAATAAATCCCTTCTCCAACAAGTCCCTCAATTGCTCCTTCAGTTCCTTCAACTCCGCAAGGCCATGAGGTAAAGGGGAATAGAAATGGGTTAAGTATCGGGGAGGAGGTCTATTCCAAAGTCTATTTCCCTTTCGGGAGGAACACTAGGAAGGTCATTTAGGAAGACATCAAGAAAATCATTTAACAATTGGAAACAACTCTATGGGAAAGACTTTAGACTCCAAATACCTAACCCTTACACTCATTTACAACCGGAACCAACTCTATGGGAAGGACTATAGACTCCACATCTCTAACTTACAAGATGGTAAATACACCTCTTAGAGATCAACTTACATGCTTTAAAGCAAGAGATGAATCTACCCTTGACCACCACATCTTGACTTTCCCACTCAAGGACGGGTTCATTTAGGAATTGGAATTTGACACTACAGGTTCTACAATCAATAGAAGCATAGTAGCAGTGCAACCAATCCATCCCACGAATGACATCAAAATCAACCATGTCTAACTCAACAAGGCCACAAGGCAACACCTTATGCAAGATGCAATAGGACAACTTCTATAAACTTTCCTAGCAACAATAGATTCACTAATAAGAGTAGACACTTCATATCACTCATGCAACAACTAGGGGTCAACATGGAAGCTTTTGGCAACAAAAAGGGTTACAAAAGAAAGAGTGGCACCAAGATCAATCAATGTATATACATCAAAGTCAAAGATTTTCAGTATACCGGTAATGACATCTCATCAACCCCTTGCCTCCCATGTGAAGCATAAAATCAATTGTGTATTGGGGCACCATCTTATCGGACACCTCTCACCAATGGAACCCCATAGCACCTTATGGACACACCTCCTTACCCTTGTTGCGATACCAAGGACATTTAAACGTTTTGTGACCTATCTCTCCACAACTAAAACAAACATTAGTGTCCCTCAAACATGGGCCGCTATGACCCCTACCACACTTTGGGCACCCAACAAAAGGAGCCACACCATCAACACCTTGAGGCCTTGGGAAATCATTAGCAAAGCCCACATTAGAAGCATGAGAAGACCCTTGGCCATGGTTGGACCGGCCACCCCTTTGGAACTTACCCTCAAAATGGTCCCTCTTGGCCTCATCACTTCTTCTCTTCCTCAATTTCTCCTCCTCCATTTTCTTGGCATAGGTCATCAACTGAGACAAGTCCATGTCACCAATTACCATGGCGGACCAGCATTCTTTACTTACCAAGTCGGAGACTTCCATCTCAAACATATTCATCCTAGATCTAGGATTGGCCACCAAATGAGGATCATACTTTGAAAGTTGGTTGAAATTGAGGGCATACTCCCTGAAACTCATAGACCCTTGTCTCAAATTCATAAATTCCACCAACTTAGCTTCCCTAAGTTAAAAGGGGAAGAACCGATTAAGGATGGCCACCTTGAACTCTTCCCAAAGCACCACATCACCATTTCCCTTGTCCCTCTTCCATTGGTCATACAATATTTGGGTACCCCTTTGAGTTGGAACACCATAAACTCTGCCTATTCATTCGGTCCAACCCCCATGATACCTCATCAATGAACTCTTGTGGATCTTTATCCACCTATGACCCTTAGAACACTGGAGGATACATCCTCATAAAGTCTCTTACCCTAGAGGCCAATATAGGAGCATGAGGGGCTTGGGCCCCTTGATTAGCTTGATTAGCCCCGACTTGTGCAAGCAAGGTGAGCGCATAAATAAGCTCCTCATTGGTTGGTTGCTCCTCGGGCGTGTGGGCTCATCTTACCCTAGTATTAGGCGTGATCTAGCATAGCAAAGGACAATTGTTAGTAGGAAAGCTTACTTCAACTCTATAGCATGAACTTAGAACATGAATAAAAGAAACATTTCCTAGAACATCTCAAATCCTCCTACTCATAGTTGTAGTGCAGAACACAACCATGAATAAGATTCAAATCAATGTAGTGTGTTAGACTCTGAGGATCTAACAACTTAGTGCTCTGATACCACCTTTATTACCACCCAAGCCTAGGGCCTAGACGTGACCGATGAATGGGGAACCCGAAGTAACCCCAAACAATCCTCGTAGCATATCATTACACATCGTTGGTCGTAGAAGCAATATAATACAATAAGAAATAACAAATTAGGAATACTAGGGCTAAAGGAACACTTCCATATCATGAAAAATAAGAGTCAATAGAGTCAAAGCTCATAGCATAGATACAAAGCATGTCCAACAACACCTCTATTACATAGATCAGAGCAGGGGACAAGACAAAGCAACTGGGCTCACCCTCATAGCGAAAGTAAACAATAATGAAGAGTGCCTCAATACATAATAAGAGAAACTTAGGCTAAGGTCCCGAAAGTGGAAGACTCAGCAACTTGCTTGAGTAGTACCAAACTAAACATGTGGAGGACGAGGATCATCAACTTGTGCACCAGTTCCTACGTGGTGATATCATGTAGGCAAGAGTATGCATTAGTATGTTTAAATGTACTAAGTATGTAGGATGCAATAAACAAGAGCTAAGTGACATATTTGGTATGTATAATTTAAGTAATTGACTAACATATAACAAGATGACATGCATGAGTGGTGCTTGTAGTAAAGGCATGCTTCATATATTATAATACATATGGACTATACTATGGTGGATTCTTGTACCCTACGACAAATGGTGATTAAGGTACAAACCCCTCAATAGGTTACCAAGGTACAAACCCCTTGATGGGTTGGAGGATGGTCATAACCTACCTCCCATGGTGCCAAAGTACAAAGCCCTTGATAGGTTAGAGTGATCACACCCTACCACCCATGGTGCCAAGGTGCAAACCCCTTGAAAGCTTATAGATTGGTTACACCCTACCTCCCATGGTGATTGAGGCATACCCCCTCAATTGGCTATGGTCAATTCAACATCATATGGAGAAATACCATATACTTACTTTCCTTCTATCATCATTATAACATCATATACATACTCTTCTTTCATCATCATAACATAAGACATGCATTGAGGCTTCAATTCCTTAAGAAATCATAACCAGACATTTTATCAAACACTTGACGGGTGTGTAGTGCTAGTGTAAAATCATGTAATTCAAGAGTGAAATTATGCAAAAAAATCCATTGTAAAACCATCATTCAAAACGTTGCAACACCCTCAAGCAATATACATCAAAACCCTTCATCAAATCTAACAATAGACCTTGGGTTCATAACTCAAAATATAC
Organism: Solanum medicagineum; assembly: GCA_026153255.1. Lineage (NCBI taxonomy): Eukaryota > Viridiplantae > Streptophyta > Magnoliopsida > Solanales > Solanaceae > Solanum > Solanum medicagineum. The sequence continues at coordinate 6,668 of JAPFFP010043008.1, forward strand.
CAAAATAGTCACAATTTCATGAGTTTCATCATAGTTTGCAGTGATTTTCATAATAAGATAGACCCAATTATAATTCAACTTTAAATCATCCAAATTAGGGTAAAAGGAATCTTGGGTATCCTGGGTGAAAGGAACCCATGAAAGAAACCCACATACCTTAGCTTTGGAAAAACTCTTGATGAAGATTGAGATGGAGACTTGAATCTTGAAGGAAATCCTTAGTTCCGGATGAGGGTTTGAGACTTAAATTTAGGAGTGAAAGCTAAGTGTTTGAGTTAATATTGGGGAATGTTTTGGATGATGTGAGGGTGAAATATGGCTAAGTATAGGTATTTTACTGAATCGAAACACTTAGGCCCAAGACAAAGTCTTGGACCGAGTTGAAAAAAACAGTCACAAAATGGCACACCTACGCGTCATGGAAGTAGCACGCTTTACTCTCTGGAAATTACATTTTGAAATTCTTGGATTTTGCTACGGTTGCTCTAAAATTGGGGTTAGACCCTTTTCCTCCAAATTTTAACCCCTTGAACAAGAATATGAAGTCGAATTTTTGATATCACGTATGAATTTTAAGATATATGGAAATTACAATTTTGGGCACTTTCGAGGCATATTTTTGGGCACTTTTTGGGGTCGTTTGATACTTCATGTTTAAGAAAGGTATTGTGCTAGGTCATAGAACCTCAGGTAAAGGCATTGAGGTTGATAAAGCAAAAATTGAGGTGATTGAGAAACTTTCACCACCGATCTCAGTCAAAGGTGTTAGGAGTTTCTTGGGCCATACAAGATTTTACCGACGCTTCATGAAAGATTTCTCCAAGATTTCGCATCCTCTGTGCAAATTGTTGGAGGAAGATTCCAAATTTGTGTTTGATGATGCTAGTATGCAAAATCTGTGTTTGATGATGCTAGTATGCAAGATTTCAAAGAATTAAATAGAAGGTTGACTTCATCACCTATCATTGTGGCTTCATATTGGTAAAAGCCTTCGAATTGATGTATGATGCTAGTGGGGTTGCATTAAGTGTGGTACTAGGATAGCACAAGGAAAAAATCTAATATCCTATCTACTATGCAAGTAAAACACTAAATGTCGCCTAGAAAAGCTACACGGTTACTAAACAGGAGTTACTTGCATTGGTCTTTGTGTTTGAGAAATTTTATTCATACTTGTTGGGACCCAAAGTGATAGTACACACGAACTATGCGGCACTCAAGTATTTGATGGCCAAGAAAGATGCAAAGCTTAGATTGATCAAATGGGTGCTTCTACTACAAGAGTTTAACTTTAATGTGATTAATAGAAAGGGGTCAGAGAATGATCACCTTCCCAGAATAGAGGATGGAGCTGTGGTGCAATTTGATGATGGTCTTGATATTGATGATTCCTTCCTGATGAAAAGGTGTGGGCGGCTTCACATGATCTTATTCCTTGGTTCACTAACTATGAAAATTTTTTGGTGAGTGATATTGTACCTTTTGATCTCAATACCCATCAACATTGCAGGTTCAAACACAATGTTAAAAGATTCTTCTAGGATGAGCCATACCTGTTTCATGCATGTGCTAATGGGATTATTCGTAGATACATTCTGGAAGTGGAGATGATGAGCTTCCTTGATGCTTGCCACACTACATTAGTCGGGGGCTATCTAAGTGGAGCTCGCATAGCTTATAAAGTGTTATAGTGTGGATACTATTGGCCCTCCATAAATCAAGATGCTCATGATTATGTCAAGTCCTGTGATAAGTGTCAAAGAGAGGGTGGAGTCTCATGGAGGCAAGAACTTCCTCTTAATCCCATTTTGGTGATCAAGTTATTTGATGTCTAGGGAATTTATTTCATAGGACCCTTTGTTAGCTCTCATGGGAATAAGTATATCCTGGTTGTTGTAGATTCTGTCTCTAAATGTGTGGAAGCCATAGTGTCACAGGTTTTCTTCGAAGAAACATTTTTTCCAGGTTTGGAACACCTCGAGCAATTATTAGTGATGGAGGCTCTCACTTCTGCAATAGATTATTCAAAGCACTCCTTGAGAAGTATGGTATAAAGCATCGAGTGGTGACACCTTATCACCCCCAAACTATTGGGCAAGTAGAAGTCTCGAATAGAGAGACAAAGCAAATTTTGTCTAAAATTGTGAACGTGAATCGCACCAATTGGTCCTGAAAATGATGCATTTTGGGCTTACCGCACCGCCTTCAAGACATCGATTGGTATATTTCCCTACCAACTGGTATTTGGAAAGGCTTGTCACATTCCAATTGAACTCAAGCATAAAGCAATGCGGGAATTAAAGAAGTTGAACCTAGATTAGAATAGAGCAGCAACATCTAGGCTAATGCAAATTAATGAGCTAGATGAGTTCAGATTAAGAGCATATGAAAGTTCTGCATTGTACAAACAAATAATGAAGATTCAACATGCACCAAGTGATATGGTGTTGCTTTACAACTCTCGATTGAAGTGGTTTCCCAGGAAGCTCAGATCTAAGTAGATGGGGCCTTTCTGAGTAGTACGTGTCTTTAGTCATAGTGCTATCGAGTTAGAACGAAGGGATGGAAAGATCTTCAAGGTCAATGGCCAAAGAGTCAAGCTCTACATGGGTGACATGGAAGAAATCAAGATAGTTTAGGATTGGGACCTTCAGGAAGCATGAACATTGAAGCTCATTTCATCATGTCGCGACACTAAATCAGGCGCTTCTTGGCGGCAACCCAAGGTATGCCCCTTGTTTCCCTTATTGGTATATATGTTTACTTTGAGGACAAGGTATTTTCTTTTGATGGGGTGTGGGAAGTTATGGATTAGGGTGAAGTTTGAGTAACCTTGAGTCCATAACTTTCCCTATTTTTAATCCCAAGGTTTTCTTGCCGTTTTTCTTTTTCCTTGTAGATGTATTTAATTTCGGTTGAACCGACATGTTTAGGTAGTGTAGATAATTTGTAGATATATAGTGGTTATTATCTTTTGGCATGTGCATAATCTTGAATGATTTTATGAATCTTTTGAAAATTGGATGCACTCAAAATTCTTAGGATTGTTTGTTACCATTGCAATCTTGCATATGATTATTTGGCAATGTTTAATCTAATAAAGAGGACAAAAGTTGATACTTGAAGCATGACTTGTGAGTATATGTGATTCTGTAGGCAATTCCATGTGTGTGTGAGCCTATTTTGTCATATTCATGCATTGTGTAGTGACTCAGAACTTGCCTTGTTACTCTAAGATTGGATTAGAGATGTGGTTGATTGGGAAAGGATCTTAGGACATTGATCTTTTAAGTTAGCCCACTTTTGCCTAAATGACCTACCAAATGTTGTAGTTAATCCTTTTTTCCAAATGTTGAGCTTTACATGTACTTTTTTCTTGACACCTAGCTAGCCTAGCTTTGTTTTGTGAAATACCTTAATATTGGCCCCGGTCTATCCTTGAACATGTGAACCTTGATTGAGGCAAAAGGCCTAATTTGAGGGTGCCTACCAAAAGTGGCCCTAGTTTAGTGAATGGATATTGTGTACTTCACCTCATGTTGAAAGCCTAAGTTGAAGGTGACCTTTGTTGTGGTAAAGTAATGAAAATGTGGTGGTTAGTTGGGAAGGAAAGAAAGAAGAAAAGAATCATGTGTCAGGTGACAAAAAAACAAAAGAAAAGTGTATTGAATTTAAAAGAATAGAAAAATGAGTTTAAAAATAAGGCACAACTAAAAAGGAAAAATAAAGCACCCAAAAAGCCTTGAAAAGGAAGAATGAGGGAGAATATAATGAAAATGGTTGAGTTGTGGAGGTAAAAGTGTTGAAAAATTTGGATCAAGGATAGTTTTAAGTCACTACTTGCCTAAAATGCCATACCAAAGCTCCATGAGCCTAAGTTACAAGTCTATTAAGTCCTAAAGTGATCCTAGTTCAACTAGATGAAAGTCTAGAGTTTGAGTATAGGGGCAAGCCTATGGTGTTGGTAATCATGCATGAATTTCATTTGCGAGTGTGAGAATGTTTGCACAATCCCCAAACTTTGATTGCTTTTTGAGTGAGACATAGGAACTTCTTTTCTGTGAGGGCATTTGCATTACATGATAGACATATGACTTGTTCAGTGACTGTGGATTGATGATACTCCTTCACTTGTCATAGTTGGATTGTCAGATGCATCATTGCGTTTTGGTTTGTTTGGTAGCTTTGTAATCAGGTTTTGAAAATGAGAGTTGGGTACCTGAATTGGAGCTAAGTGATGTATATGTCATTAGAGTAGTTGCTATGTGTTTCTCATTGTCTACTTAGATTGAGTCGTCACTTGAGGACAAGCAACAGTTCTAAGTTGTGGGTGTTGATGTGCTGTCAAAATATAGCACATTTGATGTCTGAAACAAGGAATTTGTAAAGTTCTTAGTGTGACTTTTTGTGGTTTTTATGTATTTTTGTGTTCTTGCAAAAAATACAGGTTGGCATGATTCTGGGAGAATATTACAGATTTTGTTGAAGTACAGGACATATGAGCCATCCTACGAGTCATAGCCCAAGTGACGAGTCGTAAGGTGCCATCGTAGCAAGAAACAGTGAGTAAAATTAAGAATTGGTAAAGTGAAGGTCAGCCATACGAGGCCACCCTATGAGCCGTAGGTCTCATTACAACTCATATAGGTGGGGAACGTAACAAGGAACGGTGAGCTAAAAGTTTGGACCAAGAACTACAGGCTTAGACTAAGAGAAGAGCATACGAATCATAGCCGAAACAACAAACTCGTAACAATGGATCATAGCAGTCAAGTCCAAAATACCAAGTGCTGACTACAAAATCCCGATTATGACTCGTAGGTCACCCTACAAGTCGTGTCGCCAAAGCATAATTGCTGCTAGCTGTATTTTCTATTTAATTTTTAAGGTGTTTTTGTAAATAGTATAAATAGTTAATGTTAGGGTTTTAGCTGGAGACTTTGAATATTTTTCAGATTCCATCACCTTGAATATTCTCTCTTGAATATTTCTAGGGTTTAGTATAGATTTCATTTCTTAATTTGAAGACCATTTTGGAGGATTGAAAATCACATTGTACTCATCTTCCATTAATCTAAGCTTGTGCTTTTCCACTCAAAGGTGTTTTTGTTCTTCATTTTTTTTGGTAATCTCTCAACTATATATCTTATATTCATTGTTGTTGATTTTTCCTTAGCCATGAGTAGCTAAGCACCTACAACTTAGGGTTGTGAGAACCATGAGCAGTTGACTTGAAATAACCTCTACTTTGTGTATTTCTTTGATGGGGTTTTTGCATGTATTGTTTATTTCCCTTCGCTTTGATTGTTGTTTGGTGGTGGCCAACACCAAACCCCATCTACTATCATAATCCCAACCAAAGTAGTGACGAATAGGAAAAGGGAAGTAGATGACAGGATTTGATTGATGTGTTCTCGTCTAACAAACCAAACTTGACCCAAGGGGAAGTTGACTGGGAAAATGGGTAATGGTTAGTTGGCACACCATGGTTGCCGACCAAGCGCCATGGTGAAATTCGACCTTCACCTTCACAAGAGGGATGGAAGAACCTAAGTTACTATCTTGCATGTGAATTCCTAATTAGAGTTATGTTGTTTAGGGTAATTGAGTCAACGAATTATGCGGAACACAATTCTCAAGTTGTCCCTCAATTTTGGTTTTCTTCTTGCATAAATAGTGTAGTGTTTATTTTTGTTCTTCATTTTGAATCACATCCCCTCCCCCCCCCCTTCCCCCCTCCTCTTTTAAAGAATATAGTAACCAATGCTTGAAATGATTTTTAGTGGATCAACTTAGTATTCCCAGTGAATTCAACCCTAACCTATGGTTAAGTTTATACTTGACTGCGACCGCTTTATTGTTGGAGCGTGAACATCATTGCACAACTTTAATAAATGAGAATAATTTAAATAATTTATGCTATCATAAAAATATTTGCTTGCAATAATTTTTTTTATTGTTGGTAATTACCTAGTTAACAATAACTTTAGGCCTAAAATATATTTACCGTGGCAGTTTTCCACCATAACGGCTTTTGTTTCCGCCAAAACTATTTATAGAGTTTTCCCAAATTTTTCTTTTTCTTTTTTCCAAGATTAAGTTGTACAGGGTCTCTTTGGTTTTCCAAAAACTATTTTTTAAAATCAATTTGGGTCATCGCCCACTTTTATTATTAACAATATAAAAAAGTTGGGCTCATAAAGAGCATACAAATGGAGTCCAATAGGATTCAAAGGAAACCCAGTACAAAACTTGGACCCTTATCTGGACATGGGAACCCTAAGCAAGGGTTTTATAATATGATTCTCTTCCACTTTCGCTTTGTCTGCCGTAGCTGATGTTTCCCTGGTCTCCGTCTAGCAGCTTTCTCATTCTTCATTTCTAGGTCATCAACATACTTCACGATCCTACTTGTCATCATCTTTCTTCAGCTTCAAAGGTAAGTATCTGGTGTCTATCATTTCGTTATTTTCTGAGTGAATCCAATTGATAATCTCCATCATATCTGTCAGGAGTCATCTCCGGTGAAAGATGTAACACTAAAAAGTCAAAGCACGAACGTTCCTATCGCAGTCCAATCCATGTAAGTATCCTCTATTTCTGCCAGAAAACAGTAGCTTCCTTCCTTATCTGAGTATTTGTCATTTTCTTTAGAGCCAAGAGGAGAAAATGGGTTGCTCACTCGGCTACTCTGACTTCCGGCCTGTGCTTCAACTAAGAAGTTGTTGTTCCTGAAGTCATCTGGTGAGTTTTTTTTTCTTTTTCTTCTATGACTTGGTCTCTTTTTACAAAGTTTGGTGAATTTCTGCGCATGATTATCTTATGATTTAGTCTCTTTAATTATTGTGTGCTTGTTTTTAATTTGTGAATTTTTTATAAACTTTGTTGAATTTCATTATTTTTTAAAATTCGGATAC
>JAPFFP010043009.1:0-13583 GCA_026153255.1 Solanum medicagineum
GAATATCGGGAATGATGGGCTTCTTCCATTATCCTCTTTCTTAATCCATTAATATCAGGCACACATAATCTATTCTGACAGTAAAGTACTCCATTTTGTGCAAGGTCAAAGCCCTTTACCATATCTTGACTCACCTTTTCCTTAAGCTGTCGTAAAACAGGATCCTCGAACTGTTTTTCCTTCACCTCTATTACTAATGAAGACTCTACAGCATTATGCATAATAACCCCTTCCTTTGGAGTTTAAAGAAGGCAAACTCCCAAACTGGCCAACTGATGTAGATCCTTAGCTATTCCGTGACCTATCCTAACTGGATTATTAGTATTCATGATTGCCTCGTGACTCAGGGCATCGGCTACCACATTTTTCTTCCCCGGATGGTATAGTATATCAATGTCATAATCTTTTATTAGCTCTAGCTAGCTCCGATGTCTTAAGTTTAGGTCTTTCTGCTTAAAGATGTACTGCAGGCTCTTATGATCAGTATATATTTCAACGTGAACCCCATACAAATAGTGGCGCTATATCTTCAAGGCAAACACAACCGCTGCTAGCTCAAGATCATGTGTTGGATAGTTTCTCTCATGCGGTCGTAGTTGTTTAGAGGTGTAAGCAATTACCCTACCATGCTGTGTCAGTACACACCGTAAGACAACTCCTGAAGCATCGCAATACACTGTATACCCCTCAGTACCTTCCGGAAGTACTAGCACAGGCGCAGAAGTTAGCTTATTTCTCAGCTCTTTGAAGCTCCTTTCACACGCATCATTCCATTGGAACATGGTTACCTTATGTGTCAGCTTTGTTAGAGGTGCAGAAATAGAATAAAAACCTTCAACAAACCTCCTGTAATAACCTACCTAGCCTAGGAAGCTCCGGACTTAATCTTTTACAGCTTACATCTTTTGTGAATCAACCCTTATTCCCTCACCAGACACAATATGACCTAAGAATGCCACTGATTTCAACCAAAATTCACATTTAGAAAACTTGGCATACAACTGTCGATCACGAAGAACCTATAACACCTGTCATAAGTGATCTGCGTGGTCATCTTCTGACCTTAAATATACCCAAATGTCATCTATGAATACTATCACGAACACATCCAGGAATTGCTTGAATACCCTGTTCATCAGATCCATAAAAATTGCTGGTGCAGTCGTTAGCCCAAATAACATAACAAGAAAGTCAAAGTGACCATAGCATGTTCTGAAAGCTGTCTTGGGTATATCTTCTTCCTTCACCCTCACTTGGTGATAACCTGATCTCAGATCAATTTTTGAAAAGCATTTGGCACCCTGTAACTGATCAAATAAATCATCAATCCTGGGAAGGGGGTATTTATTCTTAATTGTCACACTGTTCAATTGTCGATAATCGATACGCATTCTCAAGGTGCCATCCTTTTACAAATAATACTGGTGCACCCCAGGGGGACACACTAGGTCTTATAAAACCCTTATCCAATAAGTCTTTTAGCTGCTCTTTTAATTCCCGCAATTCTGCTGGGGCCATTCTATATGGAGGGATAGAAATAGGTTGAGTGCCTGGAAGTAAGTCAATACCAATATCTATTTCTCTTTCAGGAGGTAAGCCTAGGAGTTCTTCAGGGAACACAACGACAAATCCATTCACTACGGAAACTGACTAAAGAGTTGGTGATTCTGCCTCCATATCCCTCACTCTAACTAGATGACATATATACCCCTTGGCTATCATCTTTCTTACCTTAAAATAAGAGATAACTTACCCTTTGGCGCCCCATTATTACCTTCCCATTCAATAACTGCCTCATTTGTAAAGTGGAAGTACACTCTCTTAGTTCGGCAATCCACAGTGGCATAACAAGAAGCTAACCAATCCATACCCATTATCACATCAAATTCCAACATTTCTAGCTCAATACGATCAGTCAATGTGTCACGGTTACAAATAGTAACTACACAGTCATAATAAACCCTTCTAGCCATAATAGATTTACCTGTTGGTGTAGACACTTCAAATGGTTTGTTCAATAATTTGCGTATTCTCTTAAGCTTCCCAACAACTAGTGGAGTGATGTATGATAGTGTAGAACCATGGTCAATTAAGGCATATACATTATGTGAAAAGATGGACAATGTACCTGTGACCACATCAGGTGAAGCTTCCAAATTCTGCCAACTCCCCAGTGCAAAAGTGCGATTCTGGACTCCGCTAGAGCTAGCTGCGCCTCTAGAACCTCTACCATGACCAATAGGTGCTTGCTGACCCCTACTTGCTGGAGGAACTGATGATGCTGATGCAATAGCTGACCTAGTAGGTTGTGCTATACCACCCATATGTCTCCTCGGGTAATCTCTCATTATGTGCTCTGGCGCATCACACCAATAACAAATATCTGTCCCAACACGACATATACCCGGATGGCTCCTTCCACACCATTTACAAGGCTGCCTGAGAATCATTGGTTGGCTTGCCCAGTAACCCATTGTCTGGGTACCTTGCCTTTCACCTCGTTGACCAAACTGATTACTTCGAGACCCTTGAAATTGCGGTGGAGCAGTAACTTCAGAGTAGGAGGATGATGTCCTAGGTGGTCTATTAGAAAACCAAGACCTAAGCTTACCTTGGGGTGGTGTAAACTGCCCTGTAGATCTGGCTCTTTTGGCCTGCCCCCTCTCCAACTCTTGTGTCCTTTCCTCTACCTCTGATCCTCCAATTTCTGTGCAAAAGCCTGCATTCTTGCTATGTCCATATCTTTGTTCAAGGAAGCAATGGTGCAGTATCGGTCCAAATACATATCCAACCTATCCATATATGGACTAATTCGACATCGAGCCTCGTCTCCGTTTAGCTAGCAAATTTAAGCTAAGCATATAGGTGACTCACCTGCTAGCTTACTAAGTCCTATAAGCACCTCAATTATCTTACTTGATTTATGACTGTAATCTCCTCAATTTAACACAAAACATGTATACACTCGACCCTCTTAAGCGTTAGACGTGCATGTCCCCCTGTAAAATAAAATTTGAGCACCTTTAAAAATTGGCACTAATTTGACCAAATCATATGTTTCATTTGCACTGTACTAGCATCGTAAGGTGTGGGGTGTTACATTGTACTTGAACAATAGGTAAGGTTTAGTAATGTCACACTGCGGGGATAGACCAAATAATGTAGTGAAATTTACCTATCGCATGGATTAATGGGTTCGGTAAACTTAACTTATCGTTCTACATGTGACATACTAGAAAAGAATTCGATTTTCTGGTAATACCAAGTAAGGGAATCATGGGAAACAAAATACCCTAGTTACTCTTCTTACTAATTTCACACACTCGTCTAATTTTAGGATTTCTTTCTATGATTTTACAAACTCCGCCGCTTTGGGGAGATAAGTAGGTTAATCAACTCGAATTGATTGAAATTACTCCAAGTCTACCATATTTTCTTTGGGTTCGACTCTAACCTTTGTTAGGTAATATATCTTGATAACGACCGCTTTAACCTTCTAAAAGGACGTGTAGCTTGGGCAATATCAACGATGCATGTGAATGCAATGCATGATATCTCTCTCTTCTATGTACAACATAAGTGTCATACAACCTACTCCTACCTAGTTAGCAAGGTAGGACCCATGCAACACCATAGAACCAAGGTATCCAATAGTGTCAAATTCTCCAACTCTGAATTAGAGAAATCACAGAGCCCAAACCTCAAATCATAGATGAGTCTCCCTACCATGGATATGCCAATAAAGCGGAACTCTATAAGAGATAACGCATAGCCTGGAGCTTGAACCATTGATGCTGACTACCTATTGATGATGATCGTCGCATATAGCAAGTCCATAAATGAGCCTATTAAACAAACATATATCCATAACAAGCTTTACTCCAATACCATAATCACAAACCTAGAATATAGCATAATAGGACATATTCATACCCACGACCAGCCTCTAAAGTCTTAGTATAGGCCCAAGGCACACCATTACCAATAAGTCTATTGGGAGTAGGTACAAAAATACACTTGAGCTTTATATCAACCAACTAAAGCTGAACCTATTCTAAGATTGCCCATATGAATAGGACCAAACATCCCATATCGATACATAACAAAACTACAAGCTTAGTCTAAGGTCTTGAAAGCTTATCCTAGTCTAAGGCTCCATCAACAATCACATGAAATAAGAATAAGTTGAATGAAAAGAGATACTAGGAAAATACAATCTCAATTATCATGAAATATATACTAAACATCATTCAGAAGAACCTAGTCAAATTGGAGATTGTTGCCTATGTGGAAGTCGATTATGTGCGCTCCAAATTCACTCCACGATAGCTATCCATGCTCAAAATGCCTCTAATTATTGCCTCACTATCAAATTATTGTTTTATGTGTAAATATGAGCATTTTGATGTCAAGAACATAATTTTAGGAGCTGGAGCCAAAATTAGGTCAAAATGGGACTGTGGAACCCGCGATAGAAATCCCAAAATCAACTCCATAAAAATGTTACAACCATACTCAGGAACTTAAACCTTGGAATGAGGCTCAATTAAAGGCTCAAAATGGAAGAATTGAAATCACATGATAAAATTTAATTAAGGGAAAGTTGAAGAAAAGGGACAACAACTATAACAACAAATTTACCTCCAACGAATTACCTAATGCACTTTCTAGCCACACCACTGCTTTGCCACAAAACAACCCTATAATGTAGACTCTTGAATTGCTAAACCAAACCTGTGATGGCCTCAAAATCACTTCCCAAATTTTTCCAAAAGTCTAGTCTGAAAATGGTACAGACAACAAATAAAATTAAAAATTTACAAGAAACAAAAGCTCTACTGCACTTTGTGAACACACCACAACATTACCCTTGAAAATCCACCCAACATAGCCTCAAAATTTACCAAAAGTGGACTCAAAACAAAGGAAAAAATAATTCCTAAAATATCCAAAAATTAAGCTCATGAAATGGCCATGGCATAAGATAACAAACAAGATTTTACCTAAAAAGAGGCTCCCAAAATAGTTTTGGAGCTCGCTAGTGCATTCTCCTATAAAAGTTAAACTCTCTAATTATCGAATTCAGAGCTTTATAGCTCAAGATACGGCACTCAAAAACCTAGAATAAAATCTGAAAAAGGTTGTCTTATAGGTGATTGAGCACTTGATATGGTGCACTAGCGCATTAATAGATTATTCTCACTTTTAAAGTCTTCAATGGGGTCCTTGGGATTCATTTTGGAACACCATGCTTGGAAATAAACTATGCTACCCCGTCAAAATTACTATTCTAGATTCAATGGCATAGTTCATACTTCTATACGAGGTACGTATTTCTAAATATGGTGTAATACCTCTCAACGTAGCTCAGAAAGATCTTATGATGTATTTCATGAATATCTTAGAAACCGTGTATTATTTATAAATCTGACTTTGTATTCTTTTTCAAGAGCCAAACTTGTGTAGAAAAAAAAGTCACCTTTGATTTTTTGGTCACCCGTAGTAGAAAATAATTTTTCAATAAAATTGCGCGAACCAAAGGAGTCCTCAACAATGGCACATCACGCCCTTGCTTCCTTATGGTAAATTTTTTCTTTTGAGTTTGTGTTTAATCCAGGAACTTAGTTGGGACCTATCCCAACCCTTTTGTATGTGTAAAACCTCAAAATTTCTCTATTTTTAGGCCCTATTTCTCTCTCTATACATCCCCAAATCCTTTCAAACCTATGTCTAAAATTCCCCACCAAATTCTCTCAAATTTCTTAAGGATCAAGTCATTTTAATTGAATACAAAGCTCATAAAAGGAATTCTCAAAGTTTTCAAGTCTTCTTCTCCAAATTTCTAGCACAAAAGGTAAGCGAGTTTCTTCATCCATGGGTCCTTCCACCCATGAAGTCCCATAACCTAATTTACTAAATCATTCAAGTTTTAATGGTGATTTCTTATGGGTTCTTCCTAATTCTTCTATTAATCATGGATTATATCCAAATTCTTCACCTATTACATAAAGATTCTTAAGTTGATTTTAAGGATTTTTATCACGACTCGAACCTAGGGTCTAGGAGTGACGTGGAGAATGAGAACCCAATAGTCCCCAAAAAAGCCTCAAAGTATCCATATTCACAACATCGGTTCGAAAGTTTATAATAAAGTAGTAAACACATAGATCTACGAGATGGAAAAGTAGGACTCATGCTATGGAGATCTCATAGGGATAGGAATTTGCATGGATTCACATAGCACATAGCACATAAGAACTAAGGGGGAGTAAGTATGACTCACTCTATGGGGATAGAATGGGACTTAGGACTTTCCACATTTCCATATTTCATCATAAGCAAATCATTAAAGTATCGATATTCAATAGATAGTCATAACCATAATCTCCAAACAGTAAAACATAGCACAAAGCGTACAAGAGTTGACATGTTGCACAACGTGACTCTAAGTCATAGAATAGGACGGGGACCAAGACATGTCTCGGAGTCACCGTCAAAGTAAATATAACATAAGCGGAAGAAACATAATAGGTAGATGTACGATCGCTCATCCTTGGATGATAGGACTCACCATAACAACTTTCACAACCCGAACTAGCCGTCAAAAGGTAGATGGATATTGTCTCTGGTCCCTACATGGTTAGATCATGTAGGGAAAATGTACGCGTTAGTACATTTAAATGTATTAAGTATGCTAGCATGCAATGCATATGAACTTATCAAACCTATATTCAATGTTAGATGGCAAGGGCATATATATAGAAAGAAGCATATTAGCAAAGAAGAGTAATATATCTATATGAAATGAGATCCATGATGAATTCAATGCCATAATACTTCCATATAGAGGGGATGAGACCATAACCGACCTCTCAAACCCATGCAAGCTACCAAATGAAGTTTTTCCAATGAAAACCTCTCATCGGGTGAGAGAAGATTACTTGCCAAAGGTAATATACACCATACCTATGACCCGATCATTTCAGTGTGATGACCACCTTCCTTACGATCCAGTCATTTTTAGAAAATATTTCCATATTATATCATATCATAATTGTAACCCTACCTTATGACCTGGTCATTTCGATAAATGTTACCATAACATATACATATGCTGGCACATAGTTCAAAGGAAAGGTGAGAACTCTTGGGGATAGCCCTGACGCCTCTAATCCCATTTGGTGCTAAGTCATAATCTGAAAAGAATACATACATATATATGTGCTTTCAAAGAGGCATAAGTCATTTCAAATCATTCCAATGCATACTTAGACTTAAAAGGCAAACATTCTTCATAATCATGCACACTTGGGCTCAAAAGCCAAATCATACTTCAATTAACACTTTCATGCGTAGGAATAACTCATTCACTTATATACAAGATGGTGTAAACACCCAGAGTTGCTCAAATAGCCATATCATAGACATTTATATGATCACATTATTGTCATAACTATATTCTCATCAAAATCATATTCATAAACGTATGCGGGCTTAACCCACCTCATAGTCTTCATCAAAACCAATACTCATTTATGCATATGCCATGAATGATATGAGAATATCATGAACAATAGAGATTGAAACTTAAATCAACAGTACATTATGAAGTTCAAGTAAATCCACATTTAAATCAAAATTTAGATTACCCATGCTTAAATCACATGTTAAAGGGGACATGCATATTCAAATCTTCATAATAGCGATGGAATTCTTTATATTATGGCTTAAATCACTTTTAAAACAATAATTAAATATAGCTCATATCTCAATTGAATCAAATAAATGATAATTTAAAAGACCTATATTTAAAGTAAACTCAATTCCATAAAATCAAAGAGTAAAAGAGTTTGGGGTCTTCATGGTTGAAAGGGAACACAAATCAATTCCATATACTTTAGCTAATAAGAAGAATCAAGAAGAAATTGATTGAAGAAGAAAACCCTTCCTTAATTCCAAGCTAATCCTTCAAGGATCACTTGAGAGTTCTTTTGATGAGAGTTTGAATATTCAAAGTGAATGAATTGAATTTGAATGAGAATAAAAGAGTATAGGTCTTTTGAGAGGTTTAGGATATGTTAGAAAGTCATAAACAACCTTTAACAATAGCCAAAATTACAATAGAGTCATTAAGGAAATGAGTGTCAAAGAGTTGCTAAGTGTCCCGTAATGAAGCTTACTATCGAAAGACAGACTCAGTCTGTCTTCTGGCAAGAGAAGTCGTATCGAGAAAGCGGCAGGCCCAAAGGGCTCTACGCCCACGGGTCATGAGGTGTCACACGGACTGTATCGTCGTTCGTGTGACCATATTTTAAAAAATTCTTCACTGACTAAATTCCAAGACGGTGATTCTATGCTTGGAAAATTTTCACGCCAACACTCTTACGTGCCATCATATGACTCGTGTGGTGTCACACGACCCGTGAAGGGGTTTGTGTGTGAAGTGCCTTGGCAAAAATGTGCTTTCAAGGCCAAGGCTCCTCCTACGAGCCACCATATGGCCAATGAAGTGTCATAGAAGTCGTATGGTGCTAAGTGATGAATGTCTTGGTCTTGAACTCCAACTTAAGGCCAAGAACTCTATACACAAGGCCAAAGGCCACCTCAAGGCTCCTCCACACAGCCAGTGAAGCATCTCACGACCTGTAGAGGTGACTTTCTGGTGTCAGCTTGGTCAAAAACCATTTGAAACCAAATTTTCATGCACTATTATGGCCTTACAAAGTCCAGGTCCTTGCAATTTTTAATTGTGAAGTTATTTATGAGATTCAAAGTTATGAAAGTTATGATATTATTATATTATGATGAAATTGATGATTTTATGAGATAAATTGTATCATTCTATGTCTAATATATAAAGATGATATGTATGATTGTGGTGGGTTATGTAAGAGTGATTTAAATCAATGGTTTTCAATAAATTGATACATAGTCCTCTCGAGTTACACGATGTAAAGTGTACATGCCTGAAATCCACCTAATTATCACATTGTCTTTTCTAATGATGAATGATTTCTAATGATGAGGGTTCAATGATGAATTTTCCTATACATGAAGGAATGGTTTCACTATATGTATATAAGTATATGAATGTAATGAAGAATGAGGTATATCAAGCGAGTTGTGACATTTGATGAAATCCTATGAAAGTTATGTATTATGGTAGAGCCCTCTTTATGATGTTATAGTAGACAAGTTATGTATGTCTTGATTATCTTCATGTGTATGCGTCCATTGGGACTACTTATATGAAGTTCAAAATGAATTAATGAATGATTGAGGCATGGGTCCTCCACCTAGTAAAGATTATGAGATGATGATCAGTCGATAGTGGAGGCATACACAAATTCTAGGAGCTATCCTTCTGATGATCTATGTTCAAAAGGCTTATGAGATGGTTAGTAGAATACCTCTCCATTGTTCGAAATGTTTATAGGATGGGATAGTAGAATACCTCTCCATACTATGGTTATTCCATTAGAGTCACACTTAGCATCGACTGGACCTTAGGATATATGTGGATACTCCTATAGATAGGGTAAGAGATCATTAATAGAATCCCATTTTCCCATACCTACATGCTGTCGTATGAAGTAGGGGTCACTCGCTAGTAGATGTTGATTTCTAGACCACCTGTTAGTATAGGCTTACTCACTAGCTAGCTTCAGTGGATCCACTTAGTCACCTTAGGAGGTCGCATTGGCAAGTGACTTTCTCATTCTTTTGATGTAGGGGAAATATCAGAACTGCATGGTTTAGCTCACGTAATTTATGTCGATTAAAGGTTGCTCTCACACATATTCGTGTTCTCTCTATGTTGTCCTTTTATGATGATTATGATGGTTTGACACCCAATTTTGTCCAACCTATACCTATTTTAGATTGTCATTTAATTAGCACCGAGTAGACTTTGGAATATATGAGAATAGTCTTACAGCTAGGGCAAGAGACCCTTAGTAGAATCTCATTTTCCCATACCTTGCCACCGTATGAAGTAGGGGTCACCCGCTAGTAGATGTTGATTTCTCGATCACCCGCTAGTATAGGTTTGCTCACTAGCTAGCTTCGGTGGATCCACTTAGGCATCTTAGGAGGTCGCCTTGACAAGTGACTTCCCCCTTCTTTCAATGTAGGGGAAATATCGGGACTACATGATTTAGCTCACATGATTTATGTCTGTTAAAGGTTGCTCACACATATTCATGTTCTCTTTATGTTGTCTTTTTATGATGATTATGATGGTGTTGACACCCAATTTGACCGACTTATACCTATTTTAGATTGTCATTTAATTAAACTAAGTATTTTTGAATTTTTTTTAAATAAATGAGTCTATTTTCAATATCCAAATAATTGTGTAATTTTTTTAACATTCTGGATTTTCAAAATTTGTTCGCTAATTATTTTTTCATTTTTTTATTATTATTATTATTATTATTATTATTATTATTATTATTATTATTACTATTATTATTATTATTACTATTATTATTATTACTATTACTATTACTATTACTATTACTATTACTATTACTATTACTATTACTATTATTATTATTTACTTTTATTATTATATTTATTTTAGTGTTAATAATAGCAGTAGTAATTTTAATGTTATTCACTTATTGCTTATTAATATAATTAATATATCGATATCATATTTTAAATCCAATATACATTTTTAATATATCATTTCATCAATTTGTTTAATTTAAAATAATAATTTTAATAGGTTTAATATTTTACATAATAATTTTACCATACCTTAAGTATTTTCTTTACATTAAGATTATTATTTTTAAATATTGTATATTTACATAAATGTGTATATTATATTTATTAATTAGATGACAATATTCTTAATATCACCCCAATATATTTAATTCGTAGCCTTTTTAATCTAATTCATTTCAATTCTAGCCGATTTCTTGAAATTTGTATCAATGCTAGCCGATTCCTTTACAAATCCTTCAATTTTAGCCTAAATTGAGTCAATTTGAGGCTTAATTTTAAATGCCCAATCCAATTTCATTTATTTGAATGCGAATTGATCTGTTTGACTAGAAAATCCAACCCAATTTACACGAATCAATCTCGTCCATTGATCATTTCTCATCAAACGAGCAAGATTAGTTCCTCCAATTTATTTCCTAAAATAGCACATTACCCCCCAAACCCTCAATTGGTTTCTCACTTTTTCCCTTACAGAACAAAAGACAACCAATTTATTTCCTAAAATAGCACATTACCCCTCAAACGCTCACTTTGTTTCTCACTTTTTCCCTTATAGAACATAAGACACCTAGCTGCCACTCACCCCAACAACCTCCGGTGGCCCCTCTCTCCTCTCCCTAAACTCACCGAAAACCACCTTCTTTGCAACGATCCCCACCAGTGAACTCTGTTTCACCGGAAACAGTAACCAAACGACCACATGGCTTCCACCCAAGCGACCAGCCCCTCTTCGCCAACAACTCCCTCTGTTTCCTCACTATTCATTTTCTCCTTTGTCTGGTACCCTCCACCGCCAGAAAACCACCCTCCGTCGAGAAACATCCCCGTCCAAACGTTCGCCCTTTTCCCTTCGCCTGTCCTCATCGGAAACTACCAAAACAACCACTATAGCCCCTTTTCTCCCTCACGTTGCCAACCCTCTTCTCCAAATCCAGCGAAATCTCTCCAGAAACAACAGCCTCACCCTTTCCAGCGTCCCTTTTCCATCCAAACTCAGCTGAAAATCACCACCATAACCCATGCAACCAGCCGCACCAACAACTCCCATCAAGAATAATTTGACAAAGAATTTCGAGTTTAGATGCATCACGATTTTTGTTTGATTTCATGTTTGCTTTTCTTGTTTAGAATTGATGAGAGTATGTGCAAAACTTAGATTATTTAGATTACCATATTCTAACGCACGCTTTAGTAATCTTGATTTCGCTCTCTGTTTGTGGTATGTAATATCTGCTTCTGTTATTTTAATGTATAACTTTAGATTATTTTTATTTTTCTAAAATAATTTTATGTATATGCGCTCAATTTCATCACTCCCCACTCAAATCTTCTCGTATGATTTTAACGGCTCCACCGAAAGATTTTATTCCTTACTAAATTTGAATTTAGTTATTTTCTTTTTAATTGAGCAATGATTTGTTGTTCTTCATTGATTGTTTAGTCCTAATAAAAGTTGACTGGATTTTCTTGATGTGGTAAAGAATAAATTTTTTTCTATAGTTCAGTTGTGAATATGTAAATATCTAACTTTGGTTCGGATTTCCTTTCATTGAATTTTTTTTATTATTCTTTTTAATCGAATGTCGATTCAAATGATCACCCTCAATTTCTTTTATATTATTTATGAAAATTTTCATAACTTGGTGTTCTTTTTTTTTTTTTGTTACTTAAATAAGAGTTAAAGTTAGGCCAAAATGAAAGTTTGATTAATTTATTATTCTTATTTATGACAATTTGAGATCATTAGTTCAGTATATTAATTTGATTCCTTTTCATTTTAGTTCCTCTAACAGATCTCCTTTCTTTTTGTAATTACTTACTATATTAAGCTATAGTTTCTGATATTTAATTATGTTTAATGAATGCTTTCTAAGGCAAATTTTATTTTCAGTTAATTTTATTTTTAGCAATAAATATTGACCAAATCATGCTCCGTTAATTTATTATTCTACTCTCATTTTATGGTAAACTTGAATGGGGGAATTGATTTCTTGCCTTAGAATTCCTTTACCGACTTTGGATTCTTTCACTATATAAAGTGACATAGTATAAAGTACTTCTACACACTGGACACACCTCAAGATTTTTCTCAAGAAGAATAGAAAATTCTCTCTAAAATAATAGCAATAAGAAAAGAATATTGCAGGCTAATTTTCAATTCCTTTTGCTTTTGATTAATCCTGCTTCGCTGCTTGGGGATTTATCTTGTTACTCCTTCAACTGGTTGGTGATTTTCACCAAATATTACTTCGTCTCTTAGACCCAAAAGACTATATCTTGTAACAAGTTTCTTTATGTTGATTTTTTTCTTTTTTGTACTTTGCTTATTCCCATTTTATGTTATGACTAACCTTATGCTTCCTTGTAGTATTGGTTTGCATAACTTCTTTATATAGGACTTCCTTAGTTAAAAAAATAGGTTTCCTGGGATGGGAGGTGGATGGCCTCGAAGTTTTTTTCCTTTATTGTATTTTATTTTTTCAAAAAATATGATGTAACAAACAATAGTGCAAACTGGGGTTATTACTAATTGGGGGGAGGGGGGATTATGTGCTATGTGATTTTTTTTCTTTCCTTTATTTAATTTTAACGAAATTTTATACTAAAATCATATTTTTTCTAAAACCATTCTCTAGCCTCTTTTCAAACTTGATCTAGACAATGCGTAAAAATAAAAGCATATCTCCTAAAGAAGAGTTAGTGAGAGACCCAAAAGGAATTACGAGATCTAATTCTGATGTTTAAACTAGGTGACACATTCCCGGGAGTACCACCAACCTAATGTTTAAAAAGGAATTATATTTATCTATACGTAAATATTTCTCTCTCTCTCTCTCTCTCTCTCTCTC
>JAPFFP010043010.1:0-13583 GCA_026153255.1 Solanum medicagineum
ATCTGTATTGTTGTTTGGGAAGCTGCTGGATTTTATTTGCAGGTGCGGTTAGTTAGTAAAACAGAGGAAACTCTGCCAAAATTTCGGTAGATTTTCTCGGTTGGGCAAATCAGGCAATACAGGTTATTATGTGTATAGGTGCTCCCATCAGGCACTGGTCACGACCCTAGGTTGGGGTGTGACACCTATGCAACTTGCAAATAGTATATCAAGCTACAATTTCATATTAGAAAAGAAATATGAGATTTTAATGAAGAAGTACGAGAATCGGAAGAACAAGTTCACCAAATGGCAACAAAAGTTAGGAAGTAATCTAATAAGTTGAATCCTTGAAATATTTCATACATATCCAAATTTTAGAACCAGGAGTTATAAATATTGACACACAGTGTACCCTTTAGTAAGCTGTTAAGTATGATCTATAAGCTAATATATAAGTGATGGAATCATATAATTAATTTCATCGTTCTAAAACATTGATCCACTTATCTACCTATATAATCAACATTCATGAGAATTATATTGTTGATCATTATTGTTATGAACATGGGTAATAACCCACTCATACTTAGGCTCACAATAGGCCAGAAGTTATACCCAAATATTTGAAAGAATACTCCACCAGAGTGACTGACAAGAGGACAAATGTGTCGGACATGCCCAAGGCCATTACACAGGTCACTACATGGAATGCCTCTCCAAGCAACGGAGACTATAAACAGAAGAGAGATACAAGGCTACTGAATATGCATATAGAGCGATTATTTTCTTTTCTTAGTTTTCCTTTCTATTGTTTCCCTTTAGTTTAATGACTGTTGTTTTTATTTTTCCTCAGCAAATTTTGAGTCCTAAAAATCTTGTATTCACAATTTGTTTATCAATACAAGTTAGTTCATATCATTTAACTTATCCTTTATCAATTTACAAACATGCTAAATCATTATAGAATCATTTAAATATCAATTATTGTGGAGACATGCATTATTGAACCCTTAACAAAATATGAGAAAAACATGCATGTTTAAGTGATGTATTGTTTTATTAATGATAGTGGGAACTAGGCATTATAATATTTAACCTACCAAGTAGTGTTGCTAATCTCATCTAAAGCACACATATATCAAGGACAAATCATTAAAAAGTTAAAATTAGTTGGAGCCCAAGCCCAAATGTTATTCGAATAACAAGCTCCCTTTGCCACCTTATAAAAAGCATTAATAATGTTAATAATCAAATACATCCCAAATTTAATTGCATTTGGAAACTCTATTGTCCAAACAAAATAAAATATTTTCTATAGCTATGTAAGCATGAAAGATAGCCAACGTACAAGTACCCAAATTCTATAGGAAATAAATATAAGTAATAACTGCTTACTATAATTTTCTAAAACTCTTAATACATATTTTTATTAAATGCACCCACAGCAAGAAACGATGGTGTAATTTAGGTGTGAATGTTATATATAGGTTTACAAACCAACAAAATACTAACTGGCTAGAACTGATTAAAAGATTCATTATAAACATTTAAAAACAACTTCGCAGAGAAAGTATTTAGTGAAGAATAGTAAATTTCAATTATTAACTAGGTTTAAAATTATTAATTCTGGGTCAGTTATGCAGGATAACCATCGAACAAAATCACTTTAAATTTTTTATACCAAATGGATGAGAAAATTAGGGTTACAGAACCTCACTTCAAAACTACTCTCAAAATGCATCAATGTACAAAAAATAAAAATAAAAAAAATAAAATAATAAAAACAAAAACAAAAAAAATCTCAGCTAAATATATTATGAATAAATTAGTATCCCTACAATAAGTGAAGTAAAAACACAAACGAGTACAGAAAATAAATTCAAAATCCACATGCAAGATGAAAAAAAATTTAAATTACAATTTGAAATACAAAATCAAAGAATCGAAAAGAAGAAGACCTTAGATCGGTAGATTTGTATGCCAAAACTTGAAAAAAAAATTAGAGCTAGCCAAATCTCTGAAAAAAGGATAAAAGGAAAAATGGAATACCCAAATCAAATTTCTATGGCTAACAAATTTTCATAGCTAACTAAACGCAACATTAAATTTTATTATAGAAATTAGAGCGTTTGTTGCCATCATCGAAGATTGACAAGTACAATTTTAAAAGAGGAGAGAATGAGAGAAAGAAAAGAGTGAGTAGACGGAGCTATTAAAATGAGAGAGAGGAAAGAGTGAGTATACTGAGATATTAAAATTAAAAAGAAATTAAAAATGAGCGAATATGATTTTTTTGACACTAATTGATGTACCGCAAACATGGATCATTTCGAGGAAATTAATATGTATCAAACGACTCAATCAGATCTAAAATTTGGAGTTGTTTAGAGCTGATTTTTAAATTCATCAAGATTAAATAGTTGATGTATTTTCATGTATAGTCAGTGTATACTTCAAGTATAGTTAAGCTATATTCAACCTTTTGTGTGTATCAGATATATAGTTAATGTATAACTCATGTATAGATAAGCTACATTGTATAGTCAATATATACTTTCGATGAATTTACCAAGCTATATTATTTAGTCAGTGAATACTTTCTATAACTTTTGGTTATTTTACGTAAACAAAAATATGACTATATTTGTTGTAAGCTAATTATTTTATTAATATACATATCTATATACATACAAATATTGTTGAGCTATTTTTTCTTATTGGGCTTCACTTCATAGGCAATTAATAACACTAAACATATATTTAAAATTCTATATTATAATACATAAATATACTATTTAATATTTATCAAACATAATTTTATTTAATACAATGTAGCAAATTTAAAATTTTAAATATTTCATATTTTTTTCTTCCGAAAACTTATCATTTGGGGATTAAATCACATCAATTACCTATTTTAGTCTATTACTTTTCATATTATAAAATCATTATATCTCTTTCATAAAATTAATCAACATCAATCTCTCTGTTTCATATTATTCAGATTTTCTAGACAACTTCCTTCTTTATGTGACTATACATCAAAATTTATAATAATCCTTCAGGTCATTTCTGTGTAAATGCCTTCTTTCTGTTATTTAGAACATTCCTATAGCGATCCCAGGTGATTTACGATTTACTGACACTTACATTTTAGTCATTTGATCATTCGTTTGGATTCTATGCAACTCTCTATGTTTTGAGGCTTTTGAAACTTGAAAAGTCAAGTTTGATCTAAATGCCAGTTAAACAGTCCCAGAGTAAATCTTTGAATGTTCCTCCAACTTCAGAAGGATCATTTTAGACTAGTGGTATGGTCAACATTGGTCCCATGGTTTTTCGATGCGAGTTTGTACCATTTGGTATTTTAGCCTTTAAGTTTTTGGCGTACGTTTGACTCCGGTTAATATTCTTTGAAATAATGCATGAGTGAAAATTTTGTTAGTGCACTTAGCTTTAAACTATCGAGTTTGATATAGAAGGATCTTTCATTTGGTTTATGAGGCTTGCAACCTGATGAAGCCAACAAAGTTGATGATCCCAAGTATTGCAAGTATCACTGCATCGTTAGTCCCCTACAACAAGATGCTTCATCTTAAAGGAGAAGATCATGACATTGATGAGAGATAGAAAGAACACCATTGACACTAATGATACGGCCAAAGCAAACCATGCTAATGCTAAAATCAATCACAAGAAGGGATCAACTGCAAGTATTCTCCAAGGTCCTCTAACAAGCAAGGAAAGATCTACGAGACGTTCTTCCTCAAGATCAATCTGAAGTGTTGATGGAAGTTCATTGAACATTCAATACATCATAAGGAACTCATTTCATTCGAGAAATACATTACATTGTCCCTCTTCTTACAATCAAGTGATTTTCCACTCTTCAGTCCTTGCATACTAAGATTATTCTTATCCATGCTTTCTTTTATGGAAGTCTCACCTATTAAGAAAGTATGGCAAAGATAGTTTATCCCTACGAGGATAACCTCATCTCAGTATGCATAGAAGTACAATCTTTCTCTATTTAGCTCTGTTGGCTTATTTATACCTATACCAAGAACCTGAGCCTACCTCTTCTGCTTGAAGTTCCGTGTGAACTGGCTATTCCACTCCTAAGCCCAAATTTACCTGCACAGGGAAAGTTCTCAATAGGCTAATGGTGGGGGCAAGCTCCCTTACAAGGCCGGGGGAACAAATAGGCTTAGGGATGAGTCTGCAACAAAATAAATTGAATAGATGAAGAAGTCTAGTAAGCCTATCAATTCAAGCAAGTCCAAATAGTTTAGGCACCACCTTCCAAGTTTCTAAAAGCTGATGGTTTTAAGTCCAGAGCCCTATTCTTGTTAAAGAGTACGGATAGCCGACAAGTAGGTTAGCAAACTGGTGAATCAATAGGCTTTGCTCCTGCCTTCTCTTCTAGGAGGAATTCTATCATCCATGGCGAAGATATCGTATAATAAGAAAAGGCTGACTTTTGAGAGTGATCTTTCTCGATTTCGATAAGAATGTCTAATCATGCTACTTCAGTTGTATGCTTAACACATGCAAGTTGATCAGTTTTCCCTTTAGAAATAGGCTAAGAAAGTCATCGATTCGAATCCGAGGAAGGGATTTTTTTCTGGTATGCCACTCCTCCAGTAAGGAGCGAGAGAATAAATTCTGACCTATTATGTCACTTTTTTCTTTAGAGGCATTCTCTCTCTTATTGCAACCTTTATTTGAGAGAGGTGTATTGGTAGAATAGCTAGAAGAAGGATATAGCAAAGGGTGTAGCAAGATGTGTAAATTGTTAATATATGAAGATTGAACACCAAAGATCGAGTGGTTCAACCAAAGATATTAAGATTCCTACTTGGAAATAGGAGGAGATTGATATGGACTTCAGTACGAGTTCGCCAAGGACTCGAAAATAATGTGACTCAGTATGGAAGTTTGTGGATAGAATAATGAAATCAATCAACTTTTTTTTGGTGAAGACTTCTTGTTGTGCCAAGGATTATGCTAAGGTTTCCATCCAAGAGTTAGTGAGATTGCATGGGGTTTCATTTTCTATTATATCGGACCATGGTACTCAATTCACTTTTAATTTTTGACAATCATTTCAAAAAGGCCTTGGTACAAAGGTGAAGTTAAGTACTACGTTTCATCCTCAAATCGATAGGCAAGAAAAAAGAACAATCTAAACATTGAAAGGTATGTTGAGGGAACGTATGCTTAATTTCAAAGGTAGTTTGAATGATCACCTACCTCTTATTAAATTTTCCTTACAATAGTAGTTTCTATTCAAGTATTGTTATGGCACCGTTTGAAACCTTATATGATAGATGATCTATGTCCCCTTTGAGGTATTTAGGGCTTCATCTATGGATTTATTCCATCCATGGAGCCTAATTCAAACTCTTTTTTTCTTCAAGTTCAAGTATGGATTTTTATGGGTTTTCATGGTTTCATTCCAAACGCTAGGTTTATGATTATTATATGATTAATTTGCTTAATTATGCATGAATTAATAAACATGAATCATGAATTTCATGATTTCCAACCAAGTTCAAGTGATTTAAAGTATGTGTTGATTAGGACTTGTTAATTGATATGGGTTCCTTTATTGATGATTCAAATTGAGTTCAATTGCATTAACATTATATGATTTCCATCAAAATTTCATGATGTTAACTTCAATTGTTCATGAACCCATGTTATTCTCTAGTTTTTTATGATTAAGCTATGATTTTTATGATGATATTTTCAAGTACGGATCTATGTTTTGATGATGATTATGAGCGTGACCGAGGACCCTAATGTTCATGCAATAATGATAAGATGGGGATATACACACACGTTATGTGAGTATGTAGATGGACTACTCTTATGACATGTTTACAAGCTATGAAAATATGATTTCTAAATATGATGATGTATATGTATATTGCATGATTATGTATTCCGTGGTATATCACTTAGCACCGAATGAGCTTGAGTGAGGGGGACCATCCCCAAGTGTCCTTGTGTAAATTCTCATATCTCATAATTATGTGCCACCATAGGTTTATGATTATGTGCCTATACGATATTGAGTTATTGGATCTACAAACATAGGATACTCACTGTGCTGGGGTTGAGCCTATTGGATGGGGTCCAAATATGTGACACTCACCATACTAGGATAGAGCCTATAGGGTGGGGGTCGAATCTACCTTGACAAGTACACTCTTCTTTCGCCGATGTAGAGGGAACATCGATATTTCATATAATAGTCTGCATGGTCTTATTGTCGGTTATGGTCCTATTTCCACATATATAAGTATTCTATGTTGTGAAATGTTTTATAGTGCTTCTATTCATGATTTAAACATACATTGATCATTCATATCTTTTCTTTATTATATTGCTATTATTATGCATATTGTTATTATAATCATGATATTCTTTGATGCATTACATGCCTACATACTTATTAAATTCCACATACTAATACATATTCTTTGCATCAAACTATGTAGGGACGGGCGATGACAAGATTACTCCTCACTTTTGTGGCTTGAGTCGGACATCAATCTTTGAAGATTTGGTGAGTTCCCATGCTATGAGTACAAGCCTTATTCTGTCATGCCTTGAGTTTACACCCTGGGCGTGGCTGGCACCCAGGACCATTTCTGGTCCCAAGCGAACCACTTGAATTGGTTACTTTACTCACTGGAAGTCTTAAATGATAAATAAAGGGCTTAAATGCAATAGACTAAAGATACTGCAAATATCTGAATAGAGGAAATATCTCAACTACAACTGAAAACATGATCTGAAACTTTTAACATATAGTCTATGGAACCTCTAACTAGAATAATCTGAAACAAACACCGTGATAGGCCCACGGTAACCACAACTTAAAAGAAATACTAAAAACAGAAGTAAAAACTCCAAAGCCCCTAGCTGGTAAAAGGCCTCACTAATAGCTGAATGGGATATTGGTCCTCAACGGAGTGTCTACTGAGGAACTCTGTTACCTGCGCAAAATGAATCAGGTCCAAAGGATGTTAATACATGGAATATACAGAGTGTAAATAGCCAAAAGTGGACACTTAGACTAAGGTACTATACTTAAAGTAACTAAAGCATGTCTCAAAATAGGATAACATGAGTAATAAGTAAAGTGCATGCTGAAAGTAAAAAGATATATTGAAACACTGTATATGGAAACTAGCTTACTTTAGCTTGGGGAGTTTCTCTAACCAACAATCATTACTATGAGTTCCGTTATGATACAGTGTCTTGCCCATGTTACCAGAACCATCAATACTTTGCCAGGGCAAGGATGAAAACTAGGGGAGTTGGATCCATCCCAAAATAAGGTCATCTTAGTGGCAAGTGATGAGTTGTACTCTTGGTACAATCCTATCCTACGATGGCGGCGTAGTTCATGAGTTTAAATTATTATTACTCTCACTCATATCAATTTCCAATACTACTTCCAAAATAACTTTTATGCTGCTCATAACTTTAAGAGTAAGATTTCTCAAAATGGCCTTTTAGTCTTTTGGGACTTAGCCCAACTTTAGCTTTTCTTAAACTTTTCTCAGCTTGACTCTCTTTTTTTTTTTGAAAGTTGTATCAATGCAAGGTACTTCAGCATGTTCTTTATTAGATATTTTATTACAGCTTCAAGTACTTCTGAAACTCAACCCAAAACTGTGAATATAATAGTTTTTCATGAAATAGATATAGGGTTCTCATAAATACAACAATAACTGTAAATCCTGTCTTAATAGATTAATTTAGTAATAAAATCAGTAAACATCATGATTTTTATTAGGAAAAAAGTATGAACAAGTATTTTCAGTAAAACTAACTGATGAAGGAGAAAATTTGATCTCAACTCATAATCTTGATCTTAGGTAGGGACTGGTGGCTAAAGATGTTGAAATAATCATAAGATAACTTTTGGAGGGCCTTACATATCTAAGGAATTAGATTTTTTTTAAGAAATTGATGAAGGTTCTTGAAAGACCCTCTGAAACGATGTTCTGAGTTCTTGGAGTGTTTGAATGTCAATGATATGAAGAGTTACATTTTAGGGGTTTAATTAGGTAAAAACTAACAAGTTTAGGCTTAAAGGGTGTGAAAAGACAAAAATACCCCTCTTTAAAATTGTTGATCAAGTGGTCTACGAGATCCCCTACGCCCTTTAGAAGTTTCTATGGCCCGTAGGGGCCCTTCCATAAACTTTTGGGCAAATTTTCAGGGTCTTTGGATCATTTTACGAGCTTATACTACGACCCGTAGAGTGTTCTACGACTGGTAGATGGGTCCGTAAAGTCTGGGCCCAAAAATGTTGAGTTTCAGAACTTTTTCGTAATTTAGCAGATGGACCGTGTTTTGATTTATGGCCTGCAAAGGGATTTCATAGAATGCACTCTGCTCAGGCAGTTTTCAATAAAACGACCATAACTTTTGACTTCGAACTCCACATGAGGTGAAACAAGTTATGTCAGAAAGCTAATTCAGAGTGCTTTCATTTGGTAGGTTATAGGACATCTAGTTCTTTTTGTGCTAAGATTTAGGGTCATTTAAAGTTGACCCTTGTATAATCTAAGGCTAGAAACTCAATTTATACAAAAAGTTTTGAACTCGACTAAGTACTAGAAGTCTCTTGTGAACCTAATACACTTCCCACATATAAGAGTGAGACTTGAAATATAGGTACACATGAGGATACAGTTATGGGGTATCACAATATCTCCCCCTTGAGATCATTCGTCCTCGAATGAAGGTGAAATTGGGGAGTTTTAGCATGTTTTCTACTCATGAACTAGTTTATCAACAAGAAGCTATCCAGATATCTTACTACTCATACTTAAGGATATATCTCAACTCAATGATAAGAAGGAATATTACCTTTATGCTCTTCATTGGAAGGTGCGAATAGGTTTGGATATCTATCTTTCATATCTGCCTCAGCTTCCCAAGTGGCTTCCTCGACGAACTGGTTCCTCCACAATACGTTAACAGAAGCAATCTCCTTGGTCCTCAATTTATGAACTTGCCGATCTACTCTCTAAATTGGGATCTATTCATATGTCAAGCTATCTTTCACTCCAATTACTCTCTAAAGGCACAATCAATGCGGAGTCTCCCAAATAATTCTTAAGCATAGAAATGTGGAATACTGGATGAATAACAACTAACTCTGGTGGCAATTCCAGTTCATATGCCGCATTACCAATCCTCCTAATAATCTAGTAAGGGCCAATATATCGAGGATTGAGCTTCCCCTTTTTCCCAAATTGCATAACTCCCTTCATCAGTGAAACCTTTAGGTACATCCAATCACCTACCTCAAATTCCAAATCTCTCCTCCTAACATCAGTATAAGACTTATGTCGGGTTTGGGCTGTCTTTGGTCTTTCTTGAATAACTTTCACCTTCTCCATTGCCCGATGGACTAAGTTAGGTCCTATCAATCCTACCTTGCTAACTTCAAACCAACCAATAGGTGATCTACACCTTCTCACATAAAGGCCTCATATGGTGCCATTTGTATACTATCCTGGAAACTGTTATTATAAGAAAATTCAATTAAGGGTAAGTGATCATCCCAGTTACCTTCAAAATCTATGACACATTCCCTCAACATATCCTTAAGAGTCTGTATGGTCTGGTCCGCCTGCCCGTCTTTCTGGGGATGGAAAGTTGTACTAAGATTCACCTTCGTACCAAGCCCTTTCTGAAAGGACTTCCAAAATTGTGCTCTAGCTGAAATAATGGATATAGGGACCCCATGCAATCTAACAATCTCCTTAATGTAAAGTCTGGCATAGTCCTTAGCTCTATCTATCATCTTGTTAGGTAGAAAGTGGGCCGACTTGATCATTCTGTCTATTATTTCCCATATCGAGTCATGTTGTCTACGAGATCAAGGTAAGCCTGTTATGAAGTCCTTGTTAATCATATCCAACTTTCATTCTAGAATTTCAATATTCTGTGCCACACCACAAGACCTTTGGTGCTCTACCTTAACTTGCTAGCAATTTGAGCATCTGGACATAACTATGCAATGTCATTGTTCATACCACCCCACCAATAAACCTCTCATAGATCTCTATATATTTTTGTTGCACCTGGGTGAATAGAGTATCTGGCGTTATGAGCCTCGGCTAGAATCCTGTCTCTTAGGCTATCAACATTTGGTACACATAGCCTACCTTAGTATCTCAAGACTTCATACCCCCTTTTTGCAAATAATAATACCTTCTGCTTCTGAACATCTTCTTTCAACTGAAGGAGGATAGGATCCCGGTCTTGCTTTTCTTTCACCTCCACCACTAAGGATGACTCTACCCCATTTTTGATAGTCACACTACCTTCATCAGAATCTTCAATCTATAATCCTAAGGGTGCCAGTCCGTGCACTTTCTTAGCTAATTCTTTCTTTCCATCCTCAATATGTGCAGTGCTCCCCATGGTCAACCTGCTAAAAGCATCAACAACTACATTAGCTTTACCTGGGTGATAGAGGATGCTCATGTCATAGTCCTTCAATAGCTCCAACCATCTCCTCTGCCTCAAGTTCAACTCTTTCTGGCTGAATACATATTGCAAGCTCTTGTGGTTAGTAAATACATCCACATGCCCACCGTAAAGATAGTGTCTCTAGATTTTGAGCGCAAACACCGCAACAACAAGCTCAAGATCATGAGTTGGGTCGTTCTTCTCATGAGTCGTAAGCTGTCTAGAGGCATATACTATCACATTACTTCTTTTCAATAATACACATCCCAACCCAACTCTGGAAGCATCGCAATATACAACAAAGCCATCAGCTCCCACGTGTAGGGATAAGATCGGAGCTGTAATCAGCCTAGTTTTCGGCTCTTGGAAACTCTTCTCACAAATTTCAGATCATATGAACTTAACCTTTTTCTGAGTTAGATTAGTTAAGGGAGCTAAGATAGAAGAAAACCCCTCTACAAAGTGCCTATAGTAACCTGCTACACCCAAGAAACTCCTTATCTCTGTTGGAGTTGTGGGTCTTGGCTAGTTCTTTACTGCCTAAATCTGTTGAGAATCAACTCGAATGCATTTACTAGAAACAATATGGCCCAAAAACTCCACAGATGCTAACTAGAACTCACATTTGAAAAACTTTGCATACAACTGTTGGTCCTTAAGGATCTGAAGGATAATTCTAAGATGGTTGGCATGTTCTTCCTCATTACGAGAGTAGACCAGGATGTCATCTATGAACACAACAATGAACATATCTAGATATGGCCTCAACACCCTCTTCATAAGATCCATGAAAGTCGTTGGTCCATTTGTTAGTCCTAATAACATGACCAAGAACTCATAATGACCATAGGGTCCGGAAAGATGTCTTAGGGATGTCACTTTCTCTAACTTTAAGCTGATGGTACCAAATCTAAGGTCTATTTTTGAGAAACAAGTAGCACCCTGGAGTTGGTCAAATAGGTCATCAATTTTGGGAAGAGGATAATTGTTCTTTATGGTGACCTTATTTAACTTAGGGTAATCTATGCACATTCTAAGAGAATCATCCTTTTCACGCACGACGAGAACTAGAGCACCCAAGGTGAGACGTTTGGTCTAATGAAACCCTTATCTAGGAGGTTTTTCAGCTATATTTTCAAATCTTTTAGTTCTGAAGGAGTCATTCAGCATAGAGAGATAGATATAGGCCGAGTATCTAGGAGGGTATTTATCCCAAATTCTATATCTCTTTCAGGAGGGAGTCCAGGTAGATCATCAGAAAAGACTTCTGGGAATTCATTCATGACTAGAACAGACTGAATAGATAGTGTCTCGGCACTAGATTCTTTGACTCTGACTAGATAGTATATACACCCTTTGGAAATTAACTTTTTGACTTTGAGATATGAGACAGATTAACCCTTAGGAAAAACTGAGCTACCCCTCCATTCTAAGGCTGGCTTCATTAGGAAACTAAAACTTAACCACCTTAGTTCTGTAGTCTATGGAGGCATAACAAGCATGAACCCAGTCTATGCCTAGGATGACATCAAAATCCACCATGTCTACCTCAACCAGGTCAGCTAAGATATCATTATGGTAAACTGACACTAAACAACCCCTATAGAGTCTTTGGGCTAGAATAGATTCTACAGTAGGAGTGGAAACACTAAAAGGCTCAAGAAGACATTCTAGACTGATCCCAAACTTTGTGGCTACATAGGGAGTCACAAATGATAATGTGGCACCTGAGTCTAACAATGCATAGACATCATAAGCAAATACTTTGAGCATATCGGTAACTACATCTTGCGAGTTCTCCTGCTCCTGTCTGGTGGCCATGGCATATAAACGGTTTGTGCCCTTGTTTGTCCTTGAGGTAGTTCCCCACTGAAATGGTCTACCTTACGGTGCTGAAGAAACTGACTGAGATTTGTTATCCCTTATGTTCTGCCTCCGCATCGAACAATCCTTCAAAAGGTTCCCCACCTGACCACATCTAAAACAGTCATTCGTACCCACAAGGCAGTCTCCTAGATGAGACCTGCCACACTTACAACGAACTGGATAACGAGTCAATCCTTAAGCTACACTCCCCTGTGACTAGCTTCCCTGAAATCGGGGGTTCTATGATCCCTACTCATTTCTAACCCTCGGTGCAGGTGCACTAGCAGATGAATGTGATGGTCCAGATGTCTTAGGATGAAAGGATGACTGATTACCATTTCCAGCCCCTCTCTTACCTATCTCCTGACATGATATCTTGGCCCTTTTATTTCTGAACTCCTCCCTATCCTGCATTTTCTCCTTCTCCACTTGTTGCACATAAGTCATTAAGCGAGCTATATTCATATCCCAAATTGACTAAGTTTGAAAAGATAGACTAATTTTGAAAGAAATTGACTAAGTTCGAAATATTGACTAACTAAAGAAAATGATCAACACTTAAATTAATTCTAACGCCTAAAAATCATCAAAAACGAAATTATCATAAATGGTAGACACGTTAGGGAAAAATAATTAGATTAAACAAATAACTAATACAAATAATGTTAAAGTTAGAGTTAGATAATAATAAATACCATAAATAAAATGATGAAATACGAAAGAGCAATTAAATAGTAATTAGGCCAGGCAAGCCCAATTCTCCAATTCCTTGCCCTAGCTCTAAACTTGGGCCTGCCTGGCCCTTAGACAAAAACCCAGCTGCTGCTCCTTGGGCCATTAAGCCCCATATCTCCAGTTGTATGCACAAATGTATACAAGTGTATATCAATGTATATACACTAATTTTCCTTCTTCCAAGGCCTGTATTGCAGCTTCTATTAACCTGTGCTTGGCTCGAAAACAAGAAAGGGGCCGACTCGGAACTCAACATTATGCAAGAATGGAGTCCCAGTGTACTCAAGTTGGGTGTCATATGCATACAAAAAGGGAATATGGATTAGTATCAATTAGAGAAAGAATACAAATGATCAAAAATAAAACTTGAAACTAAAACATTATATGTTGATAGATATAGATTAAAAAAAGCAGAACACTACCCAAAAGAAAAATAAAATAAAGATAGTTATGGAATAACTTTGGTTCAAAACAGAGGCATTAAACAAGCC
>JAPFFP010043011.1:0-13583 GCA_026153255.1 Solanum medicagineum
ATAATTGAAAATCCGATTTGGTGTTGTTTGGGTGCCCAATCGGCACTAATCACGACCCCTGGGTTGGGTCGTGACACTATTGTTGTTTAAAGGTTCATAGGTGTTGTGCCGTGTTCATATTGCGTTAGGTCTTGCCTTGTAACTTAATGGGTTAGTGTGATAGATTTTGATGTCATGCTTGGGGTGGATTAGTTACGTCGATGTTGAGTCCCCATTGAATGTAGGGCCCATAGAGTCATTTTCTGATTCCCTATTAAATCCATCTTTGAATGAAGGGCTTGTAAAGTGGTTGCAAGGGGTAAGTCCATTTCTTGTCTTAAGGTACAAATGATATGTAAGGGTTGCATTTATGATCTTGTAAAGTTAGGGGTGCTCAACCTAGGTCACTGCTATTGAGGTGAATTCAGTGATCAATGGGTTAGTGACCTCCTTCCTGATCCTTTGAATTTGGGGTAGTGGCTTTTTGGTTTGACTTATGCCCGGTTATATCCATAAGTTTCATGCATGTCGTCTTTATCCCCTACCTTGTTATGACTGTAGTAGTCGCTAGCGATGAGGTATTGATTTATTTAAAGCTTGTGAACCATTTAGCGGTAGTATCGGAAATCTTGGGGTAAGAGGAGTTGTATGCTAAGTATGTGAGGTGTGAATGTTGGTCAGAGGAGGTTACCTCCCTAGGTCATGTGGTATCGGGGGATGGTTTTAAGGTTGATCCTAAAAGGGGCGTATGTTATTAGAAACTGGCTTAGACCATTCACTCTATCAGACATTAGTAGCTTCTTGGGCTTAGCGGGTTACTATCGGAGGTTTGTGAATGAGTTCTCTTCTATTGCTTCTCCCATGACTAAGTTGGCCCAAAGGAAGGCTATGTTTGTATCACCAATAAGTGTGAAAAGAGTTTCCAAGCCTTGGAGAATAAACTTATCTCAGCTTCTATCGTTTCTTTATCAGATGGGTTGGGAAGGGTTTGTTGTGTTATGATGTCTCTCAGATTGGTTTGGGTTGTGTATTGATGAAAGATGGTTAGGGTGGGAGCCTACGCTTTTAGATGATTTGAGATGCATAAGAAGGATTATCCTATCCATGACCTTGAGTTGGCCCATGGTTTTGCTTCAAAATTTTGTGTCATTGGTTATATGGGGTGCATATTGATGTGCTTACCATTCACTAGAGTCTCCAATATGCGTTCAGCTGAAGGATCTTACTTGAGACAAGGAGGTGGTTAGAACTTCTTATGGATTATGATGTGAGTGTGCATTGTGGTCGCTTTAAGGCTAGTGTTGTGATGGATGCTTTGAGTAGGGTGTCTATGGGTAACCTAGCACATGTCGATGGTGGTTATAAAGAGGTGGCTAGGGAGGTGCATCGGTTGGCTAGATTGGAGGTTAGGTTGGAAGAGGTTGACAATGGTGGTATTATTGCGTTGATGGTTCTAAATCTTCATTGGTTGATGGGGTAAAAGCTAAGCAAGATCTTGACCTAGCTTTGTTGGGATTGGAGGCATTGGTAAAGGATGGTAAGGTGGAGGTTTTCTCCCAAGGAGGCGATGGTACCTTTAGGTACAAAGGTAGTTTGTGTGTGCCTTGTGTTGATGGTTTGAGGGAGAAAATCCTTGATGAGGCCCACAGTCCTCATTATATTCACCCCAGTTCCACCCAATGTATAGAGATTTGAGAGATGTGTATTTGTGGGGAGGCATAAAGAAAGACATTGCCCAATCTGGTTCCGGTTGTCATAGTTGTCAATAAGTTAAAGTCGACCATCAAAGGTCGGGTGGCTTAACCCAAGACATGGAGATTCGTACTTGGATGTGGGAGGTGATTAATATGGATTTTGTGGTTGGGTTGTCCAACTAGAAAGGGTTTTGATTCCATTTGGGCTGCGATTTATAGGATGACAAATTAGCTCACATTTTATCGGTTAAGACTACTTATGGTGTCGAATAGTATGCTAAATTGTACATTCATGAATTGGTAAGATTGCATGGGGTGTTGTTGCGTATGATATTGCATCGCAGTGCTCAATTCACTTCACTTTTGGAGGTGGTTTCAAAGGCACCTTGCTACAAGAGTTAAACTTAGTATGACTTTTCGCCTTCTAGCAGATCACCAAGCTGAAAGAACTATCCAAACACTTGAGGATATGCTTAGGGCCCTATCTTCCAGTGATTGAGTTTACCTATAGTAATAGCTATCATTTTGGCATCGGTAAGGCTCCTTTTGAGGCTCTCTATTGTAGGCATTGTAGATCACCGGTTGGGTAGTTTGAAGTGGGAGAGATGGCCTTGTAGGGTCCAGATCTAGTTGTGGATGCTATGGAGAAGGTAAGGTTCATTAGGGAAAGGTTGGAGACAGCCCAAAGTCATCAAAAATCCTATGTCGAAGTGAGAAGAAGAGAGCTTGAATTCAAACTTAGTGATTGGGGCTAATTGAAGGTTACGCTCATGAAAGGTGTGGTTTTCCATGGCAAAAAGGGAATCGAATTCATGGTTTATAAGTCTTCATAGGGTGTGGAGGAAGGTTAGTGAGGTTTTATACGAATGCGAAGTGCTTTTGGATACGAATATGGTTCATCAGGTTCTTCATGTTTCTAGGATTGAGGAGAACCGTTGGTGATTCATGTGTCATAGGACTCTTGAGGTCGTGGACGTTGTGGAGGGTGAGTCAACTTATGAGGAGGTTTGGTGGAGAAGTTTAGTGGATATGAGTAATAATTTGTGAGGGAATAGTGTTTGTCAAGGCGCATTGGGAAAATCATCAAGTCAATAGTATCTCTCGGGGAGTCGGAGTAGGCATGGAGGAGCAATATTTGTGCCCCTTTGATTCTATTCAAGTTTATGATAACACGTCAAGTCCTTTTATGAATTCCAACTCTTATGTTTCAGCCCCTATGTCATTACATGCATTCATGATTATATTGAGAAAGATCATGGTGATTTTAACACTTATGTTAAGATTTTGAAAGTGGTGATTTAAGTGTATTGTTGCATTCTTGTTGGGGCTGATCTCTTTATGATCACTCTTCTCTTTTACATTTCATTGGCATTTGGGTATGAATTTTCCCAAGGGATACATATTGTAACGAACCCAAAAAGTGCCTGCAAATGTGCCGCGGAAGTTCCCGAAATCGTAATTTTCACATATCTCAAAATCTGTACGCGTTATAAAAAATTCGACTTCATATTCTTTTTTCAGGGGGTCGAATAGAGTGGAGAATGGGTCTAACCCCAATTTTAGGAAAACCATAGAAAATTTCAAAATTTCAAAGTTTGATGAAAACAGTGGCCAACGCATCGCCCTAGTGCTATTTTTGGTGAAATTTCGTCCAACTTTTCAATCTTGGTCCAAGGCTTTTGGGTCATGGGCCCAAGCCTTCCCATATGTTAAAATACCTATACTTAGCCATATTTTACCTTCATATCATACAAGACATTCCCCAATACTCACTCAAACACTTAGTCTTATATTTTATCTCAAATTTCAAGTGACGAAACCCTCTCTGGATCTTAAGGATCGCACTCAAGCTCCAAGTCTCCATCTCCAATCTTCATCAAGTTCATCTCCAAAACTAAGATATGTGGGTTTCTTTCATGGTTGTAATACCCCACACCTTACATGTACTAGTCGTATGTACATGAAACATGATATGGCTTTGTCAAATTAGCGCCTATTTCTAAAAGTGCTTGAGTCTCAAATTAGAGGGTGATATGTACGTCTAACGCTTAAGAGGGTTAAGTGGATACAAGCTTTAAGTCAAATTGAGGATATTACGACCTTTTATGAAGTGAGAGAAGTTAGGTGCTTGTAAAACTTAGGAACATAGTAGGTGAGTCACCTACTTGGTTAGGTTAAATTTGCTAGCTAGACGGAGACGAGGCCCGACGTCTAATCTGTCCAAGTCCGATTAAGAATAAAGTCCATGTTATGGGTGCAACTTTAGCCCATGTTTTAGTATCATAAATGGACTATATTTTCAGCCCAAGAATAATATAAGAAGAGCCCAAAGACATCACAATCCATTTGATAATTTAGGCCCAAACTAACTAAAGAGAAAGGAGAAAAATGGGCAGCAAAAGCCCATCAATTTGGAGCTCCTTAAGGCCCAAGTGAAAGGGGAAAAATGGTACATTAATCACTTGATAAAATAAGGCCTAAAATGTAAAAGAAAGTCGGCCAAAGAAATCCTTTAAAAGGGCTTACGAGCAGCACCTTTAAGTCATTCTTAGACTTGGAAAATTTTAGCTTTCACAAAGGTTCTTTGTTATTCTTTCTTGACTTTGTCAAGCAGCCACAAGAAGCTTTTAGGGTTCTCAAGGAGGCCCCTCAACCTTGAAGGTAAAGGTAAGTGATTATAGTTGTGTATTTAGTATGGTTTCTTCACGAACAACAAGAGACTAGGCTGATTATACCTTCGCTGATATTGTTGGACAACATGTGTTCCAAATATTCTTATACTTTTTTATTGTTTATTTTGGAGCTTTTCTCTTCTTGGTTTGCTTGATTGTAAAGGGAGGTTGCCATTCCTAATGATTTTTTGTTCGGTAATGATGCAGAAAGGCTGTTGCACCATATTTACAAACCGCAAGAGTGAGTTCTTATATGATATCGTAATTGTGTTCTTGGAACAAACTTTTGGGCTGGTAGTTGGGAATAGTTGTTCCACGAACTCCATCTATTTTGGAACTATTTTGGGTTGTTTTAAGGATGATTGTATGTGTAAGTATGTTACATGCAGTTTGGTTGATGTTAAAATAGATTTGGGATTGTTGACATCGAAATGTAGCGAACGACATAATGTTATGCTGCCTACTTATGTGTTGTGTATAATTGTTATGTGTTGTGCTTTGTGGGCTTTTGTGAGACTGTTATGGCACTAAACAAGGCTGCACATGATATGTATGTGAGAATGTGCATTAGAAAATACAATTAGAGATGGAAGGATTGTAAGAATACGCGTGGGTTGATAATTACACAGTTGTTGCCCCGTGTGTTGTTTTTTTTATGAGATTAGGCTGCCAAGCCATATCTATTGGCTGCTAATGCTATTTCTACCACCCACTATATTGTAGATAAATATTTGGAGGAAGTGAGGGTTATCTCAAGGTAACAGCGAGGTTCTACAACGAGGTATGTAAGGCTACTCGATTTCGTTTTACTTGGCATGAAATCTAGATTCTTTCTTCGCACGTTAAAGCACTTCCCAACTCCGACATAACTATTAACCTTTTATCCACTCTTTGACATCTTCATATGCTCCCATACATAGTCACCTTCATATCTGGATACATACATGGATACCAAGTTAAATGGGTTCTTGTTGCTAAATAAAGTTCACGAGTTGTTTCATCTTACACACATTTCATTATTTGTGTAACGTACTCTTTTCATTGTCCTATTGTCTTGTATGATTATTTACATGTCACATTCTACATCTACAGTCCTAAAGCTCCAATATTATAACTACTAAAAGAATCATCTCAAAGGTAATTGAAAGATAAAGTAAAGTATACTGCTTATTGATGGGTGGTAACTTGAGGGGTGGAAGAATCACCTAGCAAGGGTCGATCCCATTACTGGGGGTAGCACTAGGGGTGAAAGAAAAAGCCTAGCAGGGGCTATTTCCGATATAGATTTACCACTGCAGCTAGTCATTTATATTACATATTGTGTACAGATTATACAATAAACGTAAAGTAATAAAAACAACATAAAGTATATGATTCCACATTATAATTAAAGGTGGTCTCTTATCCTTACACCAGTGCATAGTTTCATTTGAGTTGTTACTTCATATACAGTATCTCCTACCTTACATATTCAGTACATTATCTCATACTGATGTACCTTACGGGTGACCTGCATTTCATACTGCAGGTACAAGTGCTAGTACCTCTCCCCAGTAGGAGTACAAGATATCCAGCTGCTATTACCAAGCTCTAGGTTGCTTCGGAGCTTTGTGTGTCTAGAGCTTATATTTTTTTATTGTATAGATAATCGAGGCGGGGCCTATGCCAACCCTTATCAGATACTTTGCCTTATCTAGAGGCTTTGTAGACTATGTAAATTAAAGTGTGGTCATGTCTCGTACTTTAGACAACGTGGCCCCAATGGCCTAGCCATATGTATTTCTTTTTGTCTTGCTATTATTGTTTACTTTTTGATAGCATGTTGAATGAATCCCTTATAATATGTATAGAAAGTGCATGGATACAACTTGGTTCTCCCGAGCCTTATCGGCAACAGGTGCCAGTCCACCTTAACGAGACTTTGGGCGTGAAAAAAGTTGTATCAGAGCAGGTCATCCTAGGGAATCTATAAACCCGTGTCTATGTAGAGTCTTGTTTATCGATGTGTTGTGCACCACATTTATAAGCAGGAGGCTAGGTGTCATTCAAGAGTTGTCACTTTCTTTTCATTCTTTAGATCAGGCCATAGAGCAAAGTGTAATAGGTGGATTGTGTTTAACCCCTAAATTGTTTTGTAAAGCAAGTACGCTAGAAACAAGGAAAAAAGTAAAGGGAAGGAAGTAAAAGTAGTGGTTGACATACCCAGTCGGGTGAGTCAATGAAATGAGGCTCGAGATGAGTCTCTATTATAGACATCTCCAACTCCCCCAGCTGCTGATGAACCAGTAAGTAGTGAAATACCCCAGAACCGCCTATTGATGCTACCGTGCAGAATCTGAGAAATGTAGTCCAACTATTGACTTGTACAGTTGCTAGCCGAGGTCAAAGATAGGAAGGTCCAGTTATAGGTGCAGGTGGTGCGAAAAGGGCAACTAGCACGAGGATAAGTGACTTCCTTAATTTTGACCCTCCGTCCTTCATTGGGTCAGATACTAATGAAGATTCCCAAGACTTTATTGATCAAATTCAACGCACATTAGCTGTTATGCATTTGAGTGGTAAACAAGCTGTTGAGCTAGCAACATATAGATTAACGGGTGTGGCTATATTGTGGTATGAAGCTTGGAAGCAATCTAAGGGTATAAATGCACCTCCAACTACCTGGAAGGAGTTCAAAGAGGCATTTCTTTACCACCACTTGCCATTACAAATTCGAGAGGCCTTTGTAGATCAATTCTTGAATCTCCACCAAGGGAATATGAGCGTAAGGGAGTACAACCTCCAATTTAATACCCTAGGCAGGTATGCTCCTAATATAGTCGCCACTAAGGCAGATAGAGTTCATCGATATGTGGATAGATTGGATACTTATCTGGTCATAGACTACATTGCTTCCTTGAATAAAGACATGGATATAGCGAGGATGCAAGCTTCTACACAAAAGCTGGAAGATCAAAGGCAAAGGAGAAGGACACATGAGTTAGAAAGGGCGCAGTCCAAGAGGGCCAGGTCTACGGGGTAGTTTACACCACCCCAAGGTGAGGTTAGGCCTCGGTTTTCTAATAGACTACCTCGGCGCTCATCCTCCTACTGTGCAGCTAGTGCTCCACCACAACTTCAGGGGTCCAGAAGTAATCTGTTTGGTCCAAGAAGTAAAGGAAAAGGTGCACGAACAATAGGATATTCAGTAGCCCAGCAAATCATTCTTAGGCACCCTTGTAAACAGTGTGGAAGAAGTCATGCAGGTATATGTTGTGTTGGGATAGACTCTTGTTATTGGTGTGGTGAGCCAGGGCATATGATGAGAGATTGCCCGAGGAGGCGTATGGCCGATCTAGCATAATCTACTAGATTAACTATTGTATCATCATCGTCAGTTCCTCCATTAGGTAGGGGTCAAGAAGCACCTACGGGTCATGGTAGAGGTTTAAGAGTGGCAGCTAGCCCTAGTGGAGTCCAGAATTGCACATATGCTCTAGGGAGTCAGCAAAATTTGGAAGCTTCACCCAATGTGGTTACAGGTACATAGTTCATCTTTTCACATAATGTATATGCATTAATTGACCTTGGTTCTGCACTATCATACATCACTCCACTGGTAGTTGGGAAGCTTCAGAGAACACCTAAATTATTGAACAAACTATTTGAAGTGTCTACACCAACTGGTGAATCTATTAAGGCTAGAAGGTTTTATTATCACTGTGTAGTAACTGTTTGTAACCATGACACATTGGCTGACCTTATTGAGCTATAAATGGTGGAATTTGATGTTATAATTAGTATATATTGCTTGGCTTCTTGCTATGTCACCATGGATTGCCGAACTAAGAGAGTGTACGTCCACTTTCCAAATAAGGTAGTTCTAGAATTAGAAGGCAATGTTGGGGTGCCAAAGGGTAAGAGTATCTCTTATTTTAAGGCAAGAACGATGATATCTAAAGGGTATATATGTCATTTAGTCAGAGTAAGGGATATGGAGGCAGAATCGCCAACTCTTCAATCAGTTCCAGTGGTTAATGAATTTGTTGATGTGTTCCCTAAAGAACTTACAAGCTTACCTTCAGTACGAGAAATAGATTTTGCTATTGACTTACTCCAAGGCACTCAATCTATTTCCATCCCTCCATATAGAATGGCCCTGGTAGAACTGCGTGAATTAAAAGAGCAATTAAAAGACTTATTGGAGAAGGGTTTTATAAGACCTAGTGTGTCCCCTTGGGGTGCACCAGTGTTATCTGTACGTAAAAAGAATGGTACCTTGAGAATGTTTATCGACTATCCACAATTGAATAGGGTGATAATTAAGAATAAATACTCCCTCCCAAGGATTGATGATTTATTTGATCAATTACAAGGTGTCAAATGCTTTTCAAAAATTGATTTGAGATCAGGGTATCACCAAGTGAGGGTGAAGGAGAAAGATATACCTAAGACTGCTTTCAGAACACGCTATTGTCACTATGAATTTCTTGTTATTTCTTTTGGGATAACGAATCTACCAACAATTTTTATGGATCTGATGCACAGGGTATTCAAGCTATTCTTGGATGTGTTTCTGATAGTATTTATAGATGACATTTTGGTATATTCAAGATCAGAGGAGGACCATGCGAATCACTTACAACAGGTGTTACAAGTTTTTCGTGATTGATAGTTCTCTGACAAGTTTTCTAAATGTGAATTTTAGCTAAAATCAGTGGCATTCTTGGGTCATATTGTGTCCGATGAGAGAATAAGATTTAATTCACAAGATAGAGGCTGTTAAAGATTGGCCAAGGCCAACAACGCCCACGGGTTTGTTGAAGGTTTTTCTTTATTTCTGCACCTCTAACAAAGTTGACACATAAGGAACAAGTTCTAATGGAATGATGCATGTGAAAGGAGTTTACAAAAGCTGAAAAATAAGCTAACTTCTGCACCTATGCTAGTACTTCCAGAAGGCACCGAGGGGTATGCAGTATGCTTCAGGAGTTGGCTTAGGGTGTGTATTGACACAACATGGTAGGGTAATTGCTTATGCATCTAGATATCGACGAACACATGAGAAAACTACCCAACACATGATCTTGACCTAGCAACAATTGTGTTTGCTCTGAAAATATGGCACCACTATTTGTGTCAGGTTCACGTCGACATATATACTGATCATAAGAATTTGCAATACATTTTTAAGAAGAATGGCCTAAATTTAAGATAGCGGAGATGGTTACAGCTAATAAAGGATTACAATGTTGATATACTATACCTTCCGAGGAAGGCAAATGTGGTAGCCGATGATCTGAGGTAAGTCAATCATAAATACTGGTGATCAAGCTGTGGTAAGTCTAGGAGTGGCTAAGGATCTATATCAACTAGTCAGTTTGGGAATTTTCCTTCTTGAAACTCCAAAGGAAGGGGTTATTGTACATAATGTAGTAGCGTCTTCATTAGTAATAGAGGTGAAAGAAAAATAGTTCGAGGATCCTGTTCTATGACAGCTTAAGGAAAAGGTGAGTCAGGGTATGATGAAGTGCTTTGAACTTAAACAAAATGGAGTACTTTATTGCCAAAATAGATTATGTGTGCCTGATATTAAAGGACTAAGAAAGAGGATAATGAAAGAAGCCCATCATTCCCAATATTCCATCCGTCGAGGATCAACTAAGTGTATCATGACCTGAAGGGAATGTTTTGGTGGGGATGCATGAAAAAGGACCTTGCAGAATTTGTGGCTCAATGTCCAAATTGCCAACAGGTCAAAGTATAGCACCAAAAGGTGGGAGGTTATATGCAATGTATAGAGCT
The DNA here is from genome assembly GCA_026153255.1 of Solanum medicagineum. Lineage (NCBI taxonomy): Eukaryota > Viridiplantae > Streptophyta > Magnoliopsida > Solanales > Solanaceae > Solanum > Solanum medicagineum. Next base: position 10,130 of record JAPFFP010043011.1, read on the forward strand.
TCCAATATGGCAGTGGGATATGATCAATGTGGATTTTGTTACTTGATTTCCTCGCTCATTTCAGAAGTTTGACTCCTTATGGGTAATAGTTGATAGACTCACAAAGTCAGCACACTTCTTGCCAGTTAGGAGTGATTGTACAGTTGAAGAATATGCTAAGTTATATCTTAAAGAGATAGTCAGGCTACATGGGGTCCCAATCTCCATTATATCAAATTGAGGAGCTCAATTCACTGTGAAGTTTTGGAAGTCCTTCCAAAAGAGTTTAGGGACACAAGTGAATTTGAGTACAAATTTCCACCCTCAAATAGATGGTCAAGCAGAATGAACTATTCAAACACACGAAAATATATTGCGAGCTTGTGCATTAGACTTTAAAGGTCATTGGTTGGACCATTTTCCATGTATTGAATTTGCCTATAATAATAGCTACCAGTCAAATATCAAGATGGTACCTTATGATGCTTTATATGGAAGGAAATGTAGGCCACTAATTGGATGGTTTGAAGTGGCTGAAATCACCTTGCTTGGGCCAGAACTAGTACAATAAGCCATTGAAAAAGTTAGGGTAATATAACAGCAACTAGAAACAGCCCAAAGTCATCACAAATCATATAAAATGCTAGGAGGAGAGGACTGGAATTCTCAGTACGGGATTGGATATTTTTAAAGGAGACTCCAATGAAAGGGGTTATGAGATTTGGTAAGAAAGGAAAACTGAGCCCACGTTACATAGGGCTATATAAAATTATTAAGAGGTTCGGGTAGTGTGCATATGAATTAGAGTTACCCCAAGAGCTTTCAATGGTTCATCCAATTTTTCATGTCTAAATGCTTCAAAAATGCATAGGTGACCCATCCCGTATCACTCCAATTGAAGATGTGCAGGTTACAAAATATCTTACCTATGAACATGTACCTGTTGCTATTCTAGATCGTCAAGTTAAGAAGCTAAGAAATAAAGAAATAGTTTCAGTAAAAGTACTTTGGAGGAACCAGCGAACTGAAGAGATAACATGGGAGGCTAAGGATGCGATGAAATCAAAATACCCTTACTTATTTGAAGCTAAAGATGAAGTACAACATGCAGAATTAGGGCCTTAATAGGTATGTGTGTTTGAACATTTATTGTGTTGAACGTGGTTAAGCTAGCTAATTATGATAACATTCGAGGATGAATGTTCCTAAGGGGGGAGGATGTAACACCCCACACCTTACATGTGCTAGTACTATGAACTTGAAACATGATACTACTTTGTCAAATTAGCAGCTATTTCTGAAAGTTCTTGAATCTCAAATTAGAGGGTGATATGTACGTCTAACACTTAAAAGCGTCGAGTGTATACAAGTTTTAAGTCAAATTGAGGAGATTTCTGCCTTAAATGAAGAGAGAGAAGTAAGGTGCTTGTAAGACTTAGGCAGCTAGCAGGTGAGTCACCTACTTGCTTAGCTTAAATTTTCTAGCTATAAGGAGACGAGGCCCGACGTCGAATTTGTCCAAGTCCGATTATGAATAAAGTCCGTGTTAAAGGTGTAACTTTAGTCTATGTGTTAGCATCATAAATATAATATATTTTTAGCCCAAGAATAATATAAAAAGAGCCCAAAGAAATCACAATCCATTTGATAATTTAGGCCCAAACTAACTAAAGAGAAATGAGAAAAATGGGAAGCAACGGCCCATCAATTTGGAGCCCTTTAAGGCCCAAGTGAAAGGGAAAAAATGGTACATTACTCACTTGATAAAATAAGGCCTAAAATGTAAAACAAAGTCGTCCAAATAAATCCTTTGAAAGGGCTTACAAGTAGCATCTTTAAGTCATTCTTAGAGTTGGAAAATTTCAGCTTTCACAAAGGTTCTTTGTTATACTTTCTTGACTTTGTAAAGCAGCCACAAGAAGCTTTTAGGTTTTGTAAGGAGGCTCTCAATCTTTAAGGTAAAGATAAGTGATTTTAGTTTTGTATTTAGTGTGGTTTCTTCATGAAAACCAGGAGACTAGGCTGATTATACCTTTGCTAAAATTGTTGGACATCATGTGTTCCAAAGATTCTTGTACACTTTTCTTGTTTTTTGGAGCTTTTCTCTTCTTGGGTGGCTTGGTTATGAAGGGAGGTTGCCGTTATCATTTTCGATTTTATAATGAAGTATAAAGGCGATTGCACCATATTTATAATCCGCAAAAGTGAGTTTTTATATGATATCGTAATTGTATTCTTTGTACGAACTTGTGGGTTGGTAGTTGGGAATTGTTGTTCCATGACCTCCATCTATTTCGGAACTACTTTTGGGGTGTTTTAAGGCTGATTGTTGTGTAATATGTTATATGTAGTTTGGTTGAAGTTAAAATAGATTTGGGATTGTTTACATCGAAATGTAATGAGACGACATAATGTTATGCCGCCTACATGTGTGTTGTGTATAATTGTTATGTATTTTGCTTTGTGGGCTTTTGTGAGACTATTATGGCATTAAACCAGGATGTACATAATACATATATGAGAATGTGTATCAGAAAATATGATTAGAGATGGAAGGATTGAAAGAATACGCGCAGGTTGATAGTTACACGCTTGCTGCCTGTGTGTTGTTTTTTATGAGATTAGGCTGCCAAGTTGTATCTATTGGCTACTAATGCTAGTTTTATCACCGACTATATTGCAGATTAATATTAGGAGGAAGGGACGGTTATCTCGAGATAATGGCGAGATCGTACAACTAGGTATGTAAGGCTACTCGATTTCGTATTACTTGGCATGAAATCTATATTCTTCCTTGGCACATAAAGGCACTTACCAACTCCGATACAACTATTAACCATGTCTCCACTCTTTCACATGTTCATATGCTCCCATACTGTCATGACCTGAAAATGGGCGTGATAACACTCGTCTTTTCCCACCAAGACAAGTCAACCTGCAACCCCACTATAACATTAAAATGTAGAATTATAATCAAAATGAAAGTTCAATTTAATGAAAATCCCCTAAATCTGGTTGTCACGTGCACAAGCTTCTAATGCATTATAATAGATTCGAAAGGAAACGCAAGTATCAATGATATTGTCTCTAGAATAGAAAAAAATCATAAAATAGGAGTAAGAAGTTAGCTGGGATGGCAAACAGCTACCTCTCACAATCTCCACCGTAAAGCCTCGGACAAGGGAAGCAGAGTGTATCACGACGATCCGGGCTTGTAATTTACAAAATGTTGTAGCAAGGGGGGGGAGCACCAAACACACGGTACTCCGCAAGTGACCTAGTAAACACAAAGTTAAGTAATATAGAATACCAGTACCCCGTGACACTCCAGCCAAACCCCCACAACCACAATGTAATTCATAACCTTCACAATTACACCATCCTAAAATCCTATGATCAAAGCCTATGATAGTATAATCCTCACTTATCCCACTTTCCAGTCATAGGGGAAAATTCTACAATTTATCAAGTCCTC
>JAPFFP010043012.1:0-13580 GCA_026153255.1 Solanum medicagineum
AAGTTGTGCTAAGCTTGACCTTGGTACCAAGACCCTTTTGGAAGGATCTCCACAAATGAGAAGTGAACCACGATGTGATATAATAGACAATGGTACCCCATGCAATCTAACCCACTCATGAATATATAACTTGGCATAATCTTTGGCACCATAAGTTATTTTAACCGGTAAAAAGTGAGCCTACTTTGTCATCTTATCAACAATAACCCAAATAGAATCAAAGTGCTTCCTAGTCTTTGGCAACCCAATCACAAAATCATGTTGATCTCTTCCCACATACAAGTAGGAATTTCTATGTCTTGAGCTAGGCCATCCGGCCTTTGATGTTCGGCTTTCACTTGTTGGCAATTGTGACAACCGGATACAAACTTGGCAATATCCCTCTTCATACCACCCCGCCAATAGATCTCCCTCAAGTCTATACATTTTTGTGGAACCGGGGTAAATAGAGTAGGATGAGTTTTGTGCCTCTTTCAAAATCAACTCTCTCAAATCATCGACATTAGGCACACATAGTCTACCTTGATACCTAAGACACCATCTTCAGCTTATGTGAAAACCCCTATTTTACTATCCTTCACTAAAGCTTTCAATTCTAGCATGGCAGGATCAAGGTCTTGTTTGGACTTAACCTCTTCAATCAAAGAAGATTTGGAGCCATCAAAAACCACTACGCCACCATTCTCCACCTCATCCAATCTCACTCCCAACCTATTCAACCGGTGTACCTCTCTAGCCATCTCCTTGTTACCATCATCAATAAGAGCTAGACAACCCATCGACACTATACTTAGAGCATCGGCCACAACATTAGCCTTGCTGGAATGATAGTGCACACTCATGTCATAATCCTTAAGGAGCTCTAACCACATTCTTTGTCTCAAGTTGAGATCTTTTTGTGTGAACAAATATAAGAGACTCTTGTGGTAGGTAAACATATCCATATAAACCCCATACAAATAATGACGCCATATTTTCAAAGCAAACACCACAGCCACAAATTCAAGATCATGTGTGGGATAATTACACTCATGCACGTTTAGTTATCTAGAGTCATTTGTTATAACCTTGCCATTTTGCATCAATACACACCCCAAACCAATCCTTGAAGCATCACGATAAACCACAAACCCTTTTAACCCTTCCGGTAAAGCCAAAATAGGAGCGGAGATAAGCTTATCTTTGAAAGTTTGAGAATTCCTTTCACATTCATCAGTCCAAAGAAATTTCACCTTCTTTTGGGTCAATTTTGTCAAAGGGGAAGTAACGGAAGAGAAAGCATTCACAAACCTCAAGTAGTACCCCGCTAAAATCAAGAAACTCCTAATATTCGTCAGAATCAAGGGCTTAGGCCAACTCCTTATCACCTCCATTTTCTTAGGGTCTACTTTAATTCCATCACCCGACGCCACATGCCTAAGGAATGCAACCTCTTTCAACCAAAATTCACACTTATCATATTTATCAAACAATCTCTCATCCCTCAAAATTTGTAACACCACCCTCAAGTGATTCACATGCTCTTCTTCACACCGAGAATAAATCAATATATCATCTATGAAGACCACCACAAACATATCATGGTAGGGTTTAAAGACCCTATTTATGAGACCCATAAATATGTCAATGCATTAGTTAAGCCAAAAGACGTTACCACAATTTCAAAATGTCCATACCTACTCCGAAAGGCCATCTTGGGAATATCATACTCCCTCGCCCTCACTTGTTGGTACCTGGACCTAAGATCAATCTTAGAAAAGTGACTAGCCCCTTGTAGTTGATCAAATAGGTTATCTATCCTTGGTAGAGGATACTTGTTCATTATGGTGACTCTATTGAGTTGCCGGTAGTCGATGCACATGCAAACTGAACCATCTTTCTTTCTCACAAACAACACTAGTGCACCCAAGGTGACTTTCCAAGCCTTATGAAACCCTTCTACAATAAATCCCTCAATTGATCCTTCAACTCCGCCGGGGCCATATGGTAGGGGAATGGAAATGGGTTGTTTATCGAGGAGGGGGTCTATATCAAAGTCTACTTCCCTTTCGGGAGGAACACTAGGAAGCTCACCAAGAAAGACATCATGAAATTCATTGACCACCGGAACTGACTCAATGGGAAGGACTTTAGACTCAACAGCCCTAACCCTTACAAGATGGTAAATATAACCCTTAGAAATCAATTTCCAGGTTTTAAGAAAAGAAAAGAACCTACCTGAACCGACCCTAAAAAGTGCCCGAAAATGTGCCTCGACAATGCCCATAATTGTAATTTCTATATAATCTCAAAATCTATGCGTGATATCAAAAATTCAACTTCATATTCTTGTTTAGGGGGAAAATTTGAGAGGGAAATGGGTCTAACCCCAATTTTAGAGCGAACAAATCACAATTTTAATTTTCCAAGAATGAGATTTCCAGTGAGGATTCGCGCCCCAGCGAGCGCGCTAGCGGCATGCCTCAGTGTTAAAAGTGCCTAGTTTTGTTAGTTCGGTCCAAGGCTTCTGGGTCTTGGGCCTAAACCCTCTCATACGTGAAAATACCTATACTTAGTCATATTTCACCTTCATATCATCCAAGAGATTCCTCTATACTCTCTCAAACCCTTAGACTGATATTTCTCTCAAAATTCAAGTGTCCAAATCTCTTTCGGATCTTAAGGAATACATCCAAGCTACAAGTCTCCATTCAAATCTTCATCAAGAAATTATCCAAAGCTAAAGTATGTGGGTTTCAACCATTGGGTCCTTTCATCCATGGTGCCCAAGCTTCCTTTTTACATAAAATGCATGTTTCTAAGTTGATTTACTTATGGGTCTTAGTTATTATGAATTTAACTATGAACTATATTGGGGTTTCATAAAAGTGTGATTGTTTAAGCATGTTTTGACCCATGACTCTATGATCTATCTTGAGATTTGATGAAGGATTTTGATGTATATTGCATGAGGGTATTACCAAGTATTGGTGGGTGGTTTTCCATTAGTTCTTCTTACATGATTTCACCCTTGAATTGCATGATTTTGTACTAGCATTGCACACCCGCCAAGTGTTTGACAAAATGCCTTTCGAAGGATTCTTAAGATTTTGTGATCTATTGGTTGATTTACGATTCAAGGGACTTCATGATCATTTTGGGCTTCCTAAAGATATGTTTAAGTCATGAAAATGTTGATGATGTTGTAGGCTCGAATTAATTAAGCTCCTTTCCTCAAAGATTAGACCTCTTGTGAGCCTTTGATATTGATGTTAAGGAAAGGGTAATGTTGATAATGACCCATTCTTATGTTTGATGATTAGGCTCACTATTGGAGGTCAATGATGTTAAGCTATTCGTGTCATGTCTCTATATTTATTGCAAGATATTAAAGTATGATTATCTTATATATTCTATGGGATTAGGCTTAGTACCGAGTGGACTAGATGCGAGTCCCCAAGTCCTAAAACTACGTCCCACCATAGGTGAAGGAATTATAGGTGAGTCCCCAAATCTCTAAGAGGTGAGTACCCTAAATATGAGGGCTTGAGGCGAGTACCCGAGTCCGATCTTGAGGCGAGTACCCGAGTCCGATCTTGAGGCGAGTACCCGAGTCCAAGAACTAGGGGTGAGTACCCAGTTCACCCAAGGCTTAGTGGATCCACTTAGGCATTAGGAGGTTCACCTTGGCAAGTAACTTCCCCCTTTATTCCGATATAGGGTAGACATCGAGATTCCAAGTTGTAGCTCGCTTGGTCTTATTTTATGTCGGTTGAGGTTTTTTCCCACACTTATATATTATGTTCTATGTAAGATGAATGATTTGCAAAGCATGATTTACTTAGCATTGACCATACATGCCATATTGTTGTTATGCTATCTATTGATTATTATTATTATGCTTTTGACATGTTGCCTATCTCTTATTGTATTGCATCTTACATACTTAGTACATTCAAACGTACTAACATATACTCTATGCCTATATGATATCACCATGTAGGAACTAGAGCTCCTACTGATTCTCCTCCACATAGCTAGACGGGTCGTTCAAGTTAGCTATTGTTGAGTCCTCATGTCCGGGGACAATATTTATCTTCTATTATGCTTATGTTTATATTATATCTTGTATATTTTAATTACTTATTGTCATTACTATGAGAGTGAGCCTGGTTGCTTGTCTTGGGCCCCGCGAAGTTCTATGTTTAGAGGTGTTGTTGGACAAGTATGTAATGATGTTTTCAGCTTGACTCTCTTGATGTTTTATGAAATGAAGGTTTTTCCCTTAGTCCCTACGAACTTATTTCTACTCTTTTATTGTTGTTTAATTGCTTCCGCAACCAAGGATGTGTAATGATATGTTAAGAGGCTTGCTTGGGTTTCCTTCGGGGTCCCCATGCATTGTATCACATCTAGGCCCTAGTTTGGGTCATGACACTACCCTTAACCACCACATTACAACTTTCCCACACAAGGACGGGCTCTTAGGGAATTAAAATCTAACTTTACGGGTTTTACAATCAATAGAAACATGATATGCATGTCACAAATCCATCCCAAGATTAATGTCAAAATTCACCATGTCAGGTTCAACAAAATCACAAGGCAAGACTTTGTGCAATATAGACATGGGACAATCCCTATAGACTCTTCTAGAAATAATGGACTCACCAACAGGGGTAGACACTTCATAGGGTTCTCACAACAATTCGGGACACACATGAAGCCTATTGGCAACAAATGGAGTAATGAAAGAAAGAGTGGCACCCGGATCTATCAAAGCATACACATCATAATCAAAAACCTTTAACATACTGGTAACGACATTGGGAAACTCATCAACTCTTTTGCCTTCCTTGAAGAGCATAGAACTGATTTTGTCTTCGAGCACCCCCTTGTTGGCCTCCCATTGCCCTTTGACCCATATTAGCACCTTGACCTTGAGGACGACCATCCCTACCCTTGTTTTGAGCATAAAGGCAATCAAAAATCTTGTGACCTACTTTATCACAACCATAGCAAGCATTAGATTCCCTCAAGCATGGACCACTATGATTTCTCCCACACTTTTGGCACCTAGGATTAGTCATCCCACCATAGCACCTTGAAACCTTGGGTTAGACACCCCATCATTAGCAAACTTCTTATTTGGAGCATTAGAGGACCCTTGGCCTTGGAACTTGTGACCTTATTGGGAACGACCACCCTTGGCACCTTGGAAAACACCATCAAACCGGGACCTCTTGGACTCCCCACTTCTCCTCTTCCTAAAGTTCTCCCCCTCAAGTTGTTCGGCATATGTCATGAGCCGAGACAAGTTATCACCCACAAGCATAGCGGTGCGACACTCTTCATTCACCAAATCGGACACCCCCGACACAAACTTATTCATTCTTGCCCTAGGATCGGCAACCAAATGAGGAGCATACTTTGAGAGCTTATTGAATTTGAGGTCATACTCCCTCACACTCTTGGAGCCTTGCTTGAGATTCATGAACTCCATCATTTTTGTTTCTCTCAACTCAATAGGGAAGAACAGGTTGAGGAAAGCGACCTTGAACTCCTCTCGAGGAATGGCATCATTTTTTCTCCTCTCCAATTTCCATTGAGCAAACAAAATTTGGGAAAAAACCTTGAGTTGATAGGCCGCTAGCTCTGTCTTCTTCCAAATATACACCCATGGAAGCAAGCACCTTATACACCTCATCAATAAATTCTTGGAGATCTTCCTCCGTTTTGGGCCCATGAAACTCCAGAGGGTTTATCCTTGTGAAGTCTCTCACCCTTCAGGCCAGAGTAGGAGCACGAGGAGCTTGGGACCCTTGATTCAATTGATTGGTCATAGCATAGGCCAACATAGTGATGGCATTTCGAAACTCAACTTGGGTAGCCCCTCCATCTTGAGGAGCTTGAGGAGCGAGATGAGCCAGTTGCTTCTCAAGCATACAGGCCCTCCTTGATCTTCCTCTTGGTAGCGGCATGATCTAAAAGAGAAAAATAGCATTAGTTAGGGGAGAAACCCTTAACTTTGCATCTAGAGCACGACATAGATCATGAAGAAGTGAAATATTTCCTAAAAGGTCTTATAGCTTTTTATTCATAGTTATGTAGCACTTCACAACCATGAATAAGACTCTACTTGACACGGTGTGTTGGATTTATGAGGAACATTAACAACCTAGTACTCTGATACCAAGTTTGTCGCAACCCAAGCCTAGGGCCTAGAAGTGACATGGCGAATGGGGAACCCGAAGGGACCCCAAACAAGCCTCGTAGCATATCATATACACATCCTTGGTTGCGGAAGCATTGTAAACAAGATTTAATGTGATAATAATAGAAAAGAAAATGGGACTAAGGGAAGTCTTTTATAATAATAATAATAACATAATAAGAGTCAAGCTCGAAAGCATAGACAACCCATACTATATATATCAACGACACCTCTACATAGAATGGAGCGGAGGCTAAGACACTTCCCAGGCTCACCCTCATAGATAAGTATCCAAAATATACATGATAAAGTCTTAGCAATCATGCATATAAAGTAGATATTGTCCTCGGAGTTGAGGACTCATATTAAGCTTTCTTCAAATGGATCGAACTAGCCACGTGGAATGTACTAAGTATGCCGGGTGTAATGAAACAAAGACATAAGTCATAATAATCAAGATGCATAATCATAACCAATGGATATAATCTCAATATGGCATATATGATCAATGCTTGTAATAATACATGCATATAAACATTCAACTTGCATACTATAACATACATATGTGGGAGGAGACCTTAACCGACATATAAGACCAAGCGAGATACTACTTAGAATCCTAATACATTACACCCCACCGGAGAACGTGTGGTCTACTTGTCAAGGTAAACCATACTTGATCTCACTTTGTGGGTAACTTGACCTAGATGGATCCACTAGTAAGCCCTTTTAGGGAAATATATAATCATATGGTGGCACATAGTTTAAAGATTAAGACTTTATATAAGGACCCCTTGAGTCTAGCTCCCACCTTAAGCCTCAATCAGTGCTTAGTCTAATCCCACGGAATACTTGAAATAATCATAGATTTAATCATAAAATGGAATGAGTAGCTCATTCATATACTTGACCCCCACATGGGCATACACCTTATACTAGAGGATAGAAAACAATACATTAACTTGACCCCTCCTAGTAGGTATTGCATTTTACATGAGGGTAGAAACTTGTAATATGCTTGACCCCTACTAATGAGCTTAGCTTGAACATAATGATAAAATAGTAATCATGCTTGACCTCTCAAATAGATATAATTACTCACAAGAGAGTAGAATTATAGAATAAGGCTAAACTTGTCACTTGTAAATCATAGAAACCTTTCATGAGTTTAACACATGCTTAGGAGCCTATAATTACCATGAAAACACTTGACTTGCAAATCATGCAATAATTCATGCTCAACTTGAGAATTCTTGTCATGTAGTTTAGTCAAAAATGGTAGGTACATGAACACATGCTCAAAATCATGCTATTAGATAGTATAAGACATGAAAGAGTGAAATTAAATCATTTTAAAGTCATACAATTCAATCTACCAACATAGTAGTAAAACTCTTAACCTGAATATCATGAAATCTATCTCAAAAGTTCACAATAGTTCATAGTTCTCATAGCTCATGTCATGCATAGTCTCAATAGACATAAATCAACTCATGGAATAAGCTTAAAATGGATATTCATGTATAATCAATTAATACTTGATAAAACCCAACATAATTCACATTTATAATGCATAATAAGATATACCCATAAAGAATACCATTTGAAGTCATGAAATTTGCATTAAAAGAGAGAGTTGGGCTCCATGGGTGAAAGGACTCATAAATGAAGATCCACATACCTAAAACTTGAAATTCTTGAAGCAAAAGTTAAGGTTTGAGACTTGACTTGGGTTCTTGGAATCCAAAGCTTGTTCTTGAGATTATTGAGATTGAATGGAGGGTTTGATAGTGTATTGGGAGGATTTTGAGAGTATTTCTTGAGAGTTTGAAGGTGAGGAATGGCTAAGTATAGAGATATTCACGTTTAGATGGGCATAGAGTTATTACTCAAATGCCCTTGGACGAAACAAGAAAACAGGGAAAGATTTTGCACTAGTCCGCGCCCCAGGCGCACGTGTCAAATTACACTATTGCGTACCCCAGGCGCGTTGCCTCCTGGACGCGCAGGGTCACTGGAAATCATTCCTGTTGCAAAAATTATTTTTCTCTTATGCAGGTCTTCTAAATTTCGAGGGCTACCCTTTCCCCATTCAGGTTTGCCCCCTGAACAAGAATATGAAGTCGAATTTTCGAAATCATTCATGGATTTTGAGATATGCAAGAAATACGCTTATGGGGCATTTCAAAGCACATGAGAGATGCTACAAGAGTGTTTGCACTTCTCTGCACGTGAAGACTCTGCCATCGCGGGCCTGAAGGCCACGGTCGTAGATTGTATCTACTGCCAGGAATCATTTTGTGCATTTTAGCTCCTTCTGGCTTCACTTCGGCTCCAATCTTCAATTCTCCTTAGCTAAGCCAAATCTACATCATAAGTACCTGTAACATACACCATTCAAAGCACAATAAGCCTCAAGTTATAGAATTAACAACACAAAACCATAAGACAAGAGTAAGAAATGAGTGCAAGTTACACGCTCATCAGTGGCCTTAGAATTGTTTCCACTTATTAATACCTATGTTATGTTAGATTTCTTTTCTTTTGCTTAAATTTTTATTTACTCTGAATTTCTTAGCTTCTTAGGTTGACTTGCCTCGGTGGGTCTTATTTACAGATCGTGACACAAACTATTTTCCTCTTACATCTTATATAATAATTTAAAACTTTTCATCAAAATATTACTTTGCAAAAAAATATTATAATATGATGAGAGTAAAATAATAATAGATACATAATCATCAAATTTTATTGAATTAAATAAATTTAAGTATTTTTATTGGGTTGAATAATTTTTATGATATTGTATAATATATATTTGATCTTAATATTGTTGTATTGAAATCTACTCTCATGCTTGTTTCTTGATTTTTCTTAGCCCCTTTGAAAAATGTTAAATCTTTAAAATGTTTGAATCCGTTGTTTTGAACAGTCAGCTCGTTCACGAGAATAATATTATGCATTATAGTTGTAACATTCAATATTAAGTTGATAGTTATACTAGACTATTTAACATCTCTCTCTGCAATATATAGAAGAAAAAATTAGTGGGCAGGAGTTTAAACTACTTATAATAGGAATATACGTTATATTTCTTATCATAAAACTTAATCAATTACGAAAAATTTAGTATCAATGATGATGAATCTCCGCTAATTTTCTAAATCACGTCGAGTGATTTTAAAGAACAAATCAACTTACATATACTTAGTAGAAATGTATGTCAAGAAGATTTCTTATGAAGCCCTTGAAATTTCACCTACTCATATTAATACTTACCTCAACAGGAAATTTTATGAAAATAGATTCAAACTAGACTTATCAGAAAAGTTATGATGTTGGAAATAACAAAAGAATTTAAGAGGATGATGAATATTACTACTATCACTACTCACTACTCCTTCCTCAAATTTGAGTCTGTTGATTATTCTTGATAATCATTTAGATGTTAAAGCATTGAAGATACTTTGGTTTAAGTACTTGATTACATAGCACTTGAGAGAAAACTTAAGGCTCTTAAAATGGAGTTACCATAGGAGTTTGACAAATTAAAGTATCAAACTATCAAGTTATAGAATAACTTCGGAACTTTCGGATCACCAATTAGGTTAGCAATAATTAATATCTATCTTTAATTTTTATCACTTGACAGCAATATTGATGAAAAATAAGATGTTCAATAGCTTCGCGACTCAAAAAGGAAGAGTGTGATCTTGGGTTTAGTTTGTATGTTTTCCTACTTGATTCTACGTATTTATTTTTAAAAAATTATTTTAAAAATATTGATAAATTTAATATTTATAATAATTAAGGACATTTTTGTAAATTTATAAGTTACAATAGGTACCATACATTCAAATCAAACAGCAAATTATCATTAAACATTGTCAACTCATACAGTCTATTTAAACATTATACAGTACTATACTATACAATACAATACCATACCATACTATATAATACCATACATTTTAAATGATTCTAGATTGTCCTCTTTTATTTTATTATTATCTTTTATTATTTTTATTTTCCCTTGCTTTTGATGTTTGCAGATTTGGACCTAGTCATATTGATTTAAATTTTGAAATTATGTCGATTTAATATAATAAAGCTCACCTGGATTTCTATTTTGTTGTTCAGTTCTTACTGAATGTTTCTCTATGTTACATTTACGAATAATCTCGTAAAAATAAAAATAAGATAATTCATAAAATGTTTTATCCTTCCAATGTTTTCTCATGGATGAAAATCATTTACACCCCAAACTTTTTATTAAAAATCAAACTCCTCCCGAAAATTTTAATATTAGACATTCTTCCTTTTTTTATCCCAATCGAATTTTTTAAATGCCTATTATAATATTACATTCATCAATCTTTATCTTTTTAAATTATATATTAAAAATATGATATTTAAAAAAAATTCTAACTTAGGCAACAAAATTTTAAGAAAAATAAATTTTATTTTTGATAAGAAAAGAAACTAAGAAATATTATATGAGTATTCAAGCTAATCACATTTATAGTAATATAACTTAGCAAAATATAAAATAATATTGTTGATAATAATGAAATTTATAATATTTATTTATATGATTGAAATAATAAAAAGTGATGATCTTAAACATACTTCTTTTATCTCTGATTTGATGATTGTACATACTAGAAAGTCGATACTTTCTATTTTGTTTTTCATCCAAATCTTTTGCAATATTTCAAGTATTTGCAAATAGTTCAGAAATAATTAACAAGTGGAGATATGTTTTATAGTAATAATCTAAAAGATTATATATTTATATTATAAATAAATACTAAATTATAATTTTAAAGATATATCTTTACTGACAATCAAATTTCATTTATCTATATAAATAATAGAAAATAAAAGATAAATTAAATTCAAATATATATACATGCATGCTGAATATACATGCATACGTGTTTAATGCATGTAATATTAAAGTAAAAATCGTAAAAGTAACATTAGATTTTCCACAAAATCATTAGAGAATTATTTTACATACAATGTTAATGAACTTACATAAAAATTATAAATATCTAGATTTAAAAATAAAATATTATATATAATATAAAGAAAAGATATTTAGAGCATGTTCGAATTGACTTGTATCATGTAGTGAAACTAGCTTTTAATCATTTTATAGTGTTCAGATGAAATAAAAAAATATTTTAAGTACTTATTTTAAAAAAAAACAAAAAAAATTAAAAGTCAGTAGATAAAATTTCTAAGTTATGATGTTCAATCATACAAGTCAAAAGCTCCCAATTGTAACATCCCGTAAATTACTGAAACACCCCTAGAACGTAATCGTGTGCATAACACGTCTTCCAAAGCTCCGATGCAAAATTTGAGACGAAATTTGCGATCAGTGCGAAAAATCGGGTGGGAAAATGGCCTCGACCCAATTTAAAAGCAACCAAAGTGAAAAATAATGTTCGCTAATTAATTCCAAAACAATGTCGATCCGTGCACCAGGCACGACGCGGAGGGTGCGCGAAGACACACTTAACATTTTATTTTATTTTCGATGGGAATTGAAATTTCAAAAAAAAATCGCGAAATACACTGGTCCGCGCCCCTAGCGCGTCACGGACCAGTGTACAATTTTTTAAAAAAGTTCTTTTACTTCGGGAAGGGCCTTTTGGTCATTCTCCACCTTATCCTAAGTCTTAAAATGTATTTTTAAAGTCATTTTATATCTATTAAGGTTTCAAAAACCCATTTTCTCTTAAGTTCTTACGCAAGAAAACCTTGAGAGAAGAGACAAGAAAGCTTAGGGGATTGAAATTTGAATCCAATTCATGAAGAAGATTAGTACAATCTTCATCCAGGTATGTAAGGCTAAACTAAAAGCATGAGATTATTCTCTCATGTGTCTCATAGAGGGTCTTAGATGACACTTGAAGGTTCTTGAGTCTACATATATGTTTCTTGAAACACTTTCTCGATTATTTTCTTAAAAATTGTAACTATTACATGTATTTTTATATGTTGATGATCATCATAAACCTATTTTCTTGAATTGAATGTTTTTACATGAATTACAGCACAAACCTTACTTATCATTTTCTTAAGATTGCATGAATGAAGATAGGATTAAGTCTAGAGTCGTGACGTGAGTATGTTGATGGAAATCCTGATGTGAGTAAGAGGTTGAGTTATTTGATCTTGATAATCCTGTGAGACTTCATAATTGAGTTCCTGATGTTATGTTTAAACGACTTCTTCTAATTGATGATCCGAGTCCTTTAGTTCTTAAATGAGATTTGAGTTCTACTGAGATGAGTTAAAGTCCGTGAAATAATAGAGGACCCTTGAGTTAAGTTAATTGAGATTATGAATGTCTCCATGAGACTAACTGAGATAATGAGTGCCTCTCCGAGGCTACTTGAGATGGTGACGAGGAGTCTTACGAGCATTGAGTCTTGAGAGGAGTATCCAGCACCGAAATGAGTAAGAGTGAGTCCCACTTGCACTCATTACCTATGGAGGCCTAGCATAGGAGAGGATTGAACCATTACATCTCATGGTCTCCTCTCGAGTTTACATCCTTGAAATCAATAAAAGATGGCTGAGTTTAGATTCCCTGTGGATCATATTCGTCCCTTACCTGGCAAGTACGGGATGGTTGTGGCAACATCAGCATCACTGTTGTACAACTCCTGGCTCATAAGTGGTTGTTATCGATTAAGAGAAACTCTCATAAAGTTATGAGACTGAGTAATCTGAGTCGAGATGAGATGAGTTGAGATGAGTCCTTCTAAGATGAGTCTGATTGATGGATGAGTTGGTCGGTTGAGAGATCACTTGTCTATTCTTTATTCTTGCTTTAGATAGATATTTGACCTGTTAATTGTACTATCTCTGATGTTGATTATTATTTATACATTATTCTACCTGTTTCGGTTTCACTCAGCTATTTTATATACCAGTACATTCCATGTACTGACGTCCCCTATTGGACTGCATTGTTTTATGATGTAGATACAAAAGATAAAGGTAATCAACATATGCATCGTTGAGGATCTTGAGACATTCAGTAGCTTGGTGAGCCTCCACTATTTCGGAGGGTTCATCACCTATTTTCATCTTGCTTTAGAGTAGCTTTTGCTTGGCCTTTAATTTGATTGGGGTGGTCATGGGTCTGTCATTGGCACCACTTAATAGTGATAGAGGCTTCATAGACTAGATGTCGGATATTGGTATTGAGACTTGTGACCTAGTTTCTTTCTGCTTGTCACGCCCCAAAGTCCCGTAGGGCAGACCGGCACCCGTTGCCGATAAAGCTCGGAGAATCAACCTGTAACTATATGCGTTCTATACATATTATAAGGGGTTTCTACCTTTAACATGCCTTAAGCAGATA
>JAPFFP010043013.1:0-13579 GCA_026153255.1 Solanum medicagineum
TAATGTAATCATGTGTGTTTGTATTGGTAATAGTGCCAAATCGGCACTAGTCACGGCCCCGGGTTCGGGCTGTGACATATGGTCTAATTAGAATAAGTATTGGATTGTAGAACTTTAAGTTTGATGTGTTATTTTGTTTCAATCCTAGGTAAATTGTTAGTAGAAAAATTTGATATTTTTCATTTTTTGTGGAGGTTTTTTTTTTTTTTTTTTTTGTGGCCTTTATTGGACAATTTATTTGTTTTTGTTTTAGAAAAAAAAATTTGATCATTATTTTGAAAGTTATTTTCACTATTTTCTTTTTGGATCAAGTCTATTTTTTCAAAGTTTTGCCTATTTTTTTTGGACGATTCTTAAACCTTTTTTTGGGATTTTTTTTAAAAATTATTTATTAGTATTATTTGGGAGTTCTTTTTTTTTTTTTTTTACTATTTTCTTTCTGGATCAAGTCTACTTTAGTTGTAAAAGGATTCTCTTTGTAAAAATTTAACCACACTAAGAAAATTTTCTCCATTTAATTTTTATTATGTTTTCTAGGTAATTTATTTTTTATTAATCACCTATGATAATCTTACAAAACAACTGCCCATCACAATCGGCTTAGTTTATAGAGATAGATCACTCTCAATCCATCTCCTACTCAAATCCTATCAGCAAAGCTTTATAACATCTAGTTACATTAACCAAGAATGCATAAGTCTTACTATTGTACTAGCTCTAACATTGCAAATGTAAGCTATTCTTCTAGCAATCTAATTGGGATTTACATTTTTTTAGTTCACATACCAATTGATTTCTTTCACTCCATATTATATAGACCATCTCTATATAAATTATTTTGAATATTTGTGCCTGATCTGATTTTCCTTTGAGTTCTTGATCATCCACTGTAAGTGCTCCTTGCAGTTAGCATGATGAAGTATCAATCTCTACATCCACTGTAGTACCTTAGTCCAGACCTGCATTGCAAACTCACATAACACAAACAAATGCTCGCTAGTCTCTTCTTTCTCCTGGCATAAAACACGTGTGGGGTTGACTTTCATTCCCTATTTTTGAAGTCTATCTTTTGTTAGCAACCTAGCATGCAATTAAATCCACATTATGAATACAACTTTAGCCCTTGCAACATTATTAAACATAATAGACTTCCAAGGAACTCGAATTCTATCTCCCATCAACTCTTAGTATTTCTGTCTTAGTAATTTCTTGACAGGAATATTGGGTTCATTATACGTTGACCATAGCTTCCTAGCCTCCATTATTTTTCTTAGCATCCAACAAGCTTATTGAGGTATCATCATTGTGGAGATATTTTGAGTCTTGATATAAAGTAGGCATAAAGACATCTTATCCACAACCTATCCAACTTATGAGAAAGACCCCAGTAGAGTTTATAGCTGCTTTGCTCCACAGAGGAAGATTAGTAATATTAAACCCTCCTGCATCTTCGGGTGAACATACTATATCTCAAGCAATCAGAGCTTTCTTGTTAATCGTATCGGTACCTGTTCACACATAGCTACTACAATAAGTTTTGATTACTTAGATTACTTTACCAGGCAACAGAAACAATTGCAACCAATATGACTAAAGTCTGAATATCACTGTTTGGACCAATTGAATTCTACCAACATACGAAAGCTTCTTTGCTGTCCATGAAGTAATTCGTTTGATCATCCTATCTATAAGGGGTTGCTATTGTAGAAGAGTGAGTTTTTTGGTAGATAAGGGAATTCCTAATATTTAAAAGGCAACTCCCTACCTATACATCCTAGTTACTGAAGGATCATATGTCCTTGTTCTTGCTACGAAACACCACCAAAATAGACATCACTTTTATTTAAGCTAGATTTCAATCCAGAGGCTGCGAAGAATTATTCAAAAACTGTCACAACCGGGACTTAGGGCCTAGAGGTGACACTGCGAATGGGAACCCGAGGATCCCTAAATAAGCCTCAAGATATCAAAACTCACATCATCAGTTCGGAAGCATACACAAAGTGTAAGGACCCAGAATGTCCAAGCTTGTATATGTCGTTTAAGGCTGTCATGGGCCCCTACGATAAGCCAAGTTCAAAAGGATTTTCGTTGGCCAAGTTCGACACAAGTACTAGTAGAAGGGTCGATTTTAAACAAGCATAACTCTTAGCACATTTGGAACTGGGTAGCTCACGACATGTCGAATGAAATACCTTTGAGTTTGCTTCACAATGCACTTGATTTCAGCTCATTCTTTTGTCGGATAAAAGAGTTATGACCGTTTTCGTGAGACCCTCTCGTGCAGTGAAGCCTTATGGGCACCTATACAGGCCGTGGTGTCTTGTAAAGACCGTGTGAGGTGTCTTGAGTTGGAAAAGTCCATTTTTGGCCTAAGGAATAGGGCACGACCAGTGGCATGGGCCGTGTGGCTTGCCACTGGGCGTGTGGCTGGTCGTGGGGTGAGTACAAGAGAGGAATAGTGGGCGTTTGAGGGAGTTTTCTTGTAAGCGTTATGCCACGCCCCTCACCACGACCCGTGGCATAGTGCACGACCAGCGCTCCTTGGTGTGGAGCCTGGGCAACATTTTCTAGCACCAAGTATGGTGCCATGAGCCTACACATAACCCGTGAGGCTCCACAAGAACCGTGGAGGCCTCCGTGGTCGCGATGAGACGACTTTTTTCCAATCGATTTCCAACTTCAATTTTTAGACCAAGTACCTGTACGGGCATGACCCGGGGAGTGCCATACGACCCATGGGACCTTCCATGGGCATCACTTTGCCAAATTTTCCATCTATTCACTAATGGCATTTTCGTAATGCTAATTACTCTAATGCCCTTTTTAGACTTCCAATGCTATCTTAATCTTCCTAAAAGGCCTAAACAATGTTCCAAAGGATGAAACTCACTATTCTCATCTCAATCATACTCCCAAATCCTCTCAAAAGCCTCCATCAAGCTCCAGTTCAATTTCAAGGAAACCCAAGAACAAGTTTGGATTCCAAGACCCACTTTCAAGCTTCCATTCTTCCCAAACTCAATTTCAAGGAACTTAAGGTCTAAGGTATGTGGGTTGATCCTTGAGTTACTTTCAATCAAGGAGACCCAAAATTATTTTTAGTGATCTCATGTATTTCTAGTAACTTTGAATTCGGGGTTTTGAAGATTATGAATCCTAAAATTTGAACTATGCACGGGTAGTGTTTATTTGATGATTTTAATGTGATTTAAACTATTAAATGAGGATCTTCTTTGGGGTTTATGGAATTTCAATTATGAATGTCTCCTTTAAGACTTCTAAATGCATGGGTGATTACACTATGAATTTAGATGTGGATTTAATTATGTTTTCGATTGAATTTCATATTATATTTTTGATTTTAGATTGACTCGTAATTACCCATGTCATTCTCTCATTATTCATAGCATATGCATTCATATACATGGATTATTATGGGAATTATGTTATGAGTTAAGCCCAATTATCTTCTATGGTATGATTTTGATAAAATGTTGGTTATGACAATATTGTGATCACATATATGTCTTTGATTTTGGCTCTTTGAGCATCTTGGGTGCTTGCACCATTTTGTATATGAATGGGCTATTCCTATGCATGAGTATAAGGACTATGAAATTATGTTATGGCCTTTAAGCCTAAGAATGCATTGAGATGGTTTCAGAAATGATTTACGTCGGTTGTAAGTATGTGTATAGATATGTATACAAATATTTATTCTTGTGGGATGACGACTTAGCACCGATAGATTTAGGGCTTTAAGGCTATTCCCAAGGGCTCTCTCTCTTTCCTTGAACTATGTGCCTAGCATAGGTTTTCGATCCGAAGAGGGAGTTGTTTCGTAAGGAGAAGAAATGATTTGATTTGTGATTTTATGAAAATCCTATCTGAAGAGGGAATTGTCCCATAAGGAAGGTTACTTCATACGAAGAGGGAGTTGTCCCGTAAGGTGAAGTATGGTCTAAACTTGGCAAGTAGATCACCTCTTTACCGATGAGGGGATTTCATCGGGATTCCAAGTAATAGATGCTTGGTCTTACTTACGTCGGTTCAGGTCACATCCCTAATATATATAAGCGCATCATTTGCATTTCATGCATCATGACTTCATAGCATCTCGTATATTACATTCTTCAATATTCAACTCTTTCTATATTATGTGCCTTGTCATCTAACGTCGATATGTAGGTTTTGGTAAGTTACATGCATTGCACCCCACATACTTAGTACATTCAAACATACTAACGCATACTTTATGCCTAAATGATGTTACCATATAGGAATTGGAGCCCCTATTGATTCTCCTCGTGGCTAGATGGATTGTTCAAGTTAGCTTTTGGTGAGTCCTCATGTCCGAGGACAATATCTATCTTCTTTCATGCTTATGTTCAGACTAAATCTTGTGTATTTTGGAATACTTATGACTATGAGGGTGAACCTGGTTGTTTGTCTTGGCCCCCTCTAAGTTCTATATCTAGAGGTGTTGTTGGACAAGTTATGTATTACGCTTGAGCTTTGACTCATTTATGTTATTCAAGTGTTTAACTCTTTACCTTAGACCCAATTCCCCTTGTTTATGCTTATCTTGTTGTCATTTTAATTGCTTCTGCGACCATGTGTAATGATATGCTATGAGGCTTGTTTAGGGTTCCTTCAGGTCCCCCATTCACCGGTCTAGGCCCTAGGTTCAGGGCGTGACACAGAGTAAACACATAGTTCTACGGGGTGGAAAAATATGACTCACTCTATAGGGGTAATTCGAGACTTAGGATCTTTCCATCATAACATATAGCCAAACCATCAATCATATAACCAACTCACGTAATGATATCAAAGATAGCCAACCCAAAACATAGACTTAAGTCATGACACAAAACATAAAACTTAAAGAAGTTTACAAGGTGTCCAACAATACCTCTAAATAGATGGGTCGGGGGCCAAAATATTCCCCGGGATCACCCTCAATACATAAAGAAACGAAAGTATCAAAGGTAGATAGATAGTGGATCGTCCTTACAAGATAGGATTCACCACTACAAATAAACTTGGAATCTGAGCTAAGCGTCAAACAGTGGATGATCAAAGTTCTCGGTCTCTACATGGTAAAATCATGTAGACAAAAGTATGCGTTAGTACGTTTGAATGTAATAATTATGCGGGATGCAATGCATGACTTACCAAAACCTGCATTTTCGTATTAGATGACAAGGGCACACTCCCCATGGATAGCCTACTAAGAGCATCGGCTACCACATTTGCTTTGTCGGGTGATATAGAACACTCATGTCGTAATCCTTTAGGAGCTCCAACCATCTCTTTTGCCTCAAGTTAAGGTCCCTTTGAGTGAACACATATTGCAAGCTCTTGTGATCGGTGAAAACATCAACATGTACCCCATACAAATAGTGTCTCCAAATTTTCAAAGTAAAAACCACTGCCGCTAATTCAAGGTCATGAGTTGGGTAATTACGCTCATGCACCTTCAATTGACTTGATGCATAAGCTATCACCTTACCATGTTGCATAAGTACACAACCCAACTCAATTCAAGAAGTATCACAATATACCACAAACCCATCCAAACCATTTGGTATAGTCAAAATCAGAGCTGATGTAAGTTGATCCTTCAAAGTCTGGAAACTCCTCTCGCACTCATACGACCAAACAAACTTAGCCTTCTTTTGAGTCAACTTAGTCAATGGAGATGCAATAGATAAGAACCCCTCAACGAACCTTCCATAACAACCCGCTAACCCAAGGAAGCTTCGAATATCCGAAGGAGCCAACAGTATAGGCCAATTCTTTACCGCCTCGATCTTCTTTGGGTCCACCTTTATACCATCACCAGACACCACATGACCCAGAAAAACAATTTAACCTAACTAAAACTCACATTTGCTAAATTTGGCATACAACTTCTTCCCCTACAAGGTTTGCAAAACCAACTTCAAATGATCCATATGCTCCCGCTCACTCTGGGAATAGATGAAGACAATAACAAAACTATCAAGGAATGGCTTGAATACCCGATTCATAAGATCCATAAATATGGCTGGAGCATTAGTTAGGCCAAACGACATCACCACAAACTCAAAGTTTCCATACCATGTCTGAAAGGCCATCTTAGGACTGTCATACTATTTAACCTTTAACTGATGATACTCGGAACGGAGGTCAATCTTCGAAAAGTGAGTAGCCCCTTGAAGTTGGTCAAACAAGTCATCGATTCTAGGCAACGAATACTTATTCTTAATGGTTACCTTATTCAATTGCCTATAATCGATACACATACAAAGAGATCCTTTTTCTTCCATAAAAACCCTTTCCATAGACCGCTAAGTATATCACACCTGTGCTACATCCTTCAACTGATAGGCAGCCAATTCAACCCTCTCCTCAGAAGTGACACCCATGACATTCCCCGGGATCACCCTCAATACATAAAGAAACGAAAGTATTAAAGGTAGATAGATGGTAGATCGTCCTTGGAAGATAGGACTCACTACTACAAATAAACTTGAAATCCGAGTTAAGTGTCAAACGGTGGATGACTAAAGTCCTCGGTCCCTACATGGTGAAATCATCTAGGCAAGAGTATACGTTAGTACGTTTGAATGTACTAAGTATGCAAGATGCAATGCATGACTTACCAAAACCTGCATTTCCATGTTAGATGACAAGTGCGCATAATATAGAAAGAGATATATGGCAAGGAATGTAAGTACAACAAGATGTTATGAAATGCATGATGCATAAAGTGCAGATGATGTTCATATATAGTGGGGATGTGACCTTAATCGACATGAGTAAGACCAAGCGAGCTATTACTTGGAACCCCAATGAAATCCCCTCATTGGTAAAGAGGTGGTCTACTTGCCAAAGGTAAATTATCCTTCACTTTACGGGTACCCCCATTTCGTATGAAGCAACTTTCTTTACGGGTACCCCCATTTCGGATAGGATTTTCACATATAGCACACCATATCATATCACATAGTTTCTTCTCCTTACGGGCACCCCCATTTCAGAGACAACTTTCCTTACGGGCACCCCTATTTCGGAAAGGAACCTATGTTAGGCATATTGTTTGAGGAAAGAGAGTGGGACCCTCATCCCATTGGTGCTAAGTCGTCATCCTACAAGAGTACTTATAATGTACGTAGTTATACATGCTTTCAAAGAGATACAAGTCTTGCCAAAATATTTCAATGCACAATTGGGCTTAAAAGCGAAACATCTTTCACAGTAATCCATACTTAGGCTCAAATGCCAAAACATCGCTTATAGTTATAATACTTATGTATAGGAATAGCTCATTCACATAATCGGAATGGTGCAAGCACCCAAAATGCTCCAAGAGCCACAATCATAGACATATACGTGATCACAATATTGTCATAACTAATATCTTATCAACATCATATCATATCACAAAATTGGGCTCAACCCACTTTATAATTTCCATAATAATGCATGTACATGAATGCATATGCTATGAATAATGAGAAAACGACATGG
Source organism: Solanum medicagineum (assembly GCA_026153255.1). Taxonomy (NCBI): domain Eukaryota; kingdom Viridiplantae; phylum Streptophyta; class Magnoliopsida; order Solanales; family Solanaceae; genus Solanum; species Solanum medicagineum. The sequence continues at coordinate 7,522 of JAPFFP010043013.1, forward strand.
GTAATTAAGATTCATTCTAAAATCAATAATAAAATATGAAATTTAATTGAAAACATAATTAAATCTACATTTAAAATCATAATATAATCACTCATGCATAAATAAGCCTTAAAGGGGACATGCATACTCATAATTCCATAAACACCGAAGTAAATCCTCATATAATAGTTTAAATCACCCTAAAATCATCAAATAAATACTACTCATGCATTAATAGAATTTTAGGAATCATAATATTCAAAACTCCGATTTAAAGTAAGCTAAAAATCCATGAAAATTGTTTGAAAATAACTTGGGTCTCCTTGATTGGAAGGTAATAAAGGATCAAACCCACATACCTTCACTAAGATGAAGAAACCCCAAAGAATTTTGAAGAAGAGTTGAGATCCTTAGCCCCCAAGTTGAAATTATCAAGAGTTCTTTTAAGAATTGTTTTGATAGAGTTCCAAAATTATGAGGGATGAGTTTGAATGTTTGAAATAGGTTTTAGGTCTTTAGATGACCATAGAATAGCATAGGAATCCCCAAAAGAACAATAGAAATAATTGAAATTACGTAAATGCCATTAATGAATCGGAGAAAAAATTCACCTGAAGTCATTTGACTTGAGGCCAAACGGCCTGTGTGGCACTCCACGGTCCATGTGGGTGCCCGTGAAACAACACTTAGAAAATTTTCTGGAAATCGCGATCTTGAACCACCACTTAGAATTTTTCGCATGAGTCCACCAAACGGACACCTCTCATGAGTCGTGTGAAGCCACATAGTCCGTGTGGTGCTCCTGTCTCACCAAACTTAGGAAACTTTTCGTGAAAAGTTACGAGACGGTGATCCGATACTTAGAATATTTTTGCTCCGGAAGCACCACGGAGGGCCTCATGGCCCGTGCCAAGCCACATGGTCCGTGTGACTTGGGCTTGGCACTACACTTGGCCTAAAAAGGCACCTTCACGCCCAGTAGGAGGCCAAACGGCCAATCCCACGGCCAATGTCCCTGGCCATGCCCCTGCATTTGGTTCCAAAAAGCTCCCACATGTGAAATCAAGGCCAAGTGTGGTTCCACTAAGGGTCACACGACCAGTGCCAAGGCACACAACTGGTGTAGCCCTCCCTGGGATAACACTTGGTCAAATTTCATCCAAAAACCAAATTTCCAAGTGTTCACGACGTAGTACAAAATCTGGGTCATTACAAAAACATTATGTAAAGCCCTGACCACAAGGATATCCCCTGTTGCAGACAAGGTCATCTTCATAGCAAAGGTGAGTCAACTTCATTTTAGGCATTTGGGATGATATTTATATCCCTTGTCTATTGTAATTCATTCAGTCCTTTACTAAGATATTCATTCATTATGTTTATTATATTTAATATTTAATATTTTAGAATGATAATATAATAATGAAAAAAATGATAAAAAAAATTATTTTGTCTTAAGAGGAATCTTTTAATGAAGAGCAAAGAGTTTAAACAATATTTTTAAGGATTTCACGCTTTTAATATAGTATAAATTAAGTTAAATGCATTTTATTACAATTGCCTTTAAGCTTCAATTTTATTGGGTCGTTCTTGACAATGTGTGATCGATCTCCACGTCGAAAATCTGTTATCATGGAAGAGTCTCTCTCTATAAAGAAATGGAAGATCCAATCGGCAAAGAGATCGTCGGATCCAAAGCCTGGAAATTCAATGTTTTCATTACATTTCCTCTTGAGTATTATTGGGCAGTCAATGAAATCCAACCCATTTTTATCAACACAAATATAAACTTGGAAAAGTTGGTTATTTCAACTTTTAGGGATATTAAGTGGGCATGAAAATTAAAAGAAAAATACTTTATTTGAAATCTTTAAAGTTGGAGTCAGAGTTATGTTTTACCATAATTTTTGTAAAGAATATTTAGAATTTGAATGTAGTTTTCTAAAATATGGCTCACATTGTCAATGGCATAAAACCAGCAGAATCACCAATTTGACTAATTTACTTCAAACATAGAATCAAATTTTCCTAAAAAGAATAATATCTCAAAATAAATAGTTATATAATTGCTATTATAGATTATAGCTCATATGCGAGCTACTTTACAAATTTAATTTAAAATTTTTAAAATTGTAGTGTTTAATTATGTTTTTGCAAAAATATTTAATTGCTTGAATGTATTTTTCCTAAAACACATGAAATATATTTTAAGTGGGGATGCTTTTATAAAATAAAAAATTTAGGTAAACTTGTAAAAGGAAAAATTTTGGACGTTTTCCAAATTTCATATATAACTTCAAGTTGTACTTGAAATTTTGATGATCAAATGTTGATTTTTAAATAAATGGAAAAAAATTTAAAAAAGTGAAAATTTTTCATGGCTAAGCTTTGAATCTATTTATTTTGAAAAGTATTTTTCCGCAAAAGTGTTTTAAGAAAAGGTACTTTTACATGTAAAAAGTAGCAATTTTATGTTTGTCTAATCAATTGTAAAACAATTTTTGTCAAGATTAGATCATCTCCCATCTATCTCTATTGTACTCTCTGCTCTCTATGTTTAGAGAGTAAAATAATGGGCTCTCCAACCGCTCTCTATATTACTTTCTCTTTTTTATTTATAGAGATTAATATTAATTCTCTAAATTTGGAGAACTACTCATCCTCTCTATTTCTCTTTTGTATTATTATGTTATTATTTAATTTTATAATATTTATAATTAACATATTATAAATTATATAAGAGATTTCTAAATTTCTTGTCACTTTAAATATATAATCTAAAACTATTATTATTCCTCACCATGAAAAATTCACAAAATTCAAATGATAAGATGAAAATTTTCATTTAAAAATATAATACATAATATGATAATTTTAAAATTACGATAATAATTTAGTAATCCGATATATTATTTTCATATTCACTAATATTTGAAAAAAAAATGTATGATCCAATGAAAGGCTCATTTTAAACTCTGTGATGCATCAAAAGAGCATTTATTAATTGGATCAGCTTAATAATCTTGAAACTTGAATATTTATGTAATGTTTATATAATCGATTTTTATTAATGATTTCATTTTTATTTGAGTTGTTCATTAATATGTATTATATATAATGTTTGCTTGTAATTTATATTTTTTTTAAATTTAGAATAAAATATAATCTTATATATTAAATATAAAATTAAAAAAATAAAATCTTATACTACATGAAGATTATATAGGTTGATTATTTATTAGTGGAAAGAAAGAAAGAAAAAAAAAGAAAGAAAGAATTTATATTATGAAATAAGAAAATTAAAATATTAAAATACAACATTGAAGAGAGAGAAGAAAATTCTTTTTTAGAGAGTGAAATAAAGAATTGGGTTGGAATTAGTTGCCTTCAAATTTATTCTCTTCATTTAGGAGTAGTTTGGTTTGAATTCAAATTATTATGAAATAAGTTATGATAAAAAAAAAAATTTTTAAGTGTTTGATTTGTTGTATTCAAAATAATATTTATTGTATCAATTTTAAGAATTAGTTATTTATTTATAAAAATATTTTTTATGAAGGTAAGAAGTGAAGCACAAAAAGGATTTAAAGGGGCATTTTCTTATTTATCTATTTTATTTGAAATAAGTTATCTCAGGTTTACTGTACTATTCAAGAGGAGGAATAATTTATCCCCAATACTAATTATTTATCTCTGAATAAGGATAAATTATTCGAAACTTGCAGAGTAAATAATAAAATTAAATGACATTATAATTTAATTTTAAATATTATTCTTCACAATAAATGACCCTTTTAAGGAATAAAATAGAGAGAAGGTTCGAAATCGCCTTAGAACTTTTCTTTTTTCTATTTTGCATGCAGTCTGCCAATGTTCAGGAAAGTACTTCTAGAGAAAAAAACTCATTTTTTTAGCTCCTCAAAATTATTTCTGCTACAAATCAGAACCCCCTTTTCCTCTTCAAATTTGGCCAAGCATTTTAATTTTTTAAATAAATATTTTTGACTTTCGAAAACTTAATCAAGTAAACTTTAAGTTAATATAGTTAAAATTGATAGGGTAAATGATTCTTTTATACTATTTTAAGATGTCCAATAATACTTATCCATCTCATGAAATCAAACGATAATTTCAAACTTAATTTTTAGTTTACCCTTATTATTAATTCTTTATTGTCTCGTTATATTTTTCAAGACATTGTAATTGTTATATTCAAAAGGTGATTTAATAAAATTGTTCATATTATTTATTATTTCTTAGTCCTATGCTAAATCAATAAAGGACAAGTAAAGATGGGATAGAGAGAGTGCATAATATAAAAATATAATTTGTATCTAAATTTTAATATTTAAAACTTTTAAATGAACTTTGAGTTTGTACTTTTATTATCTTTAATACTTAATTTTATTTTTATTTTTAATTATTTTTTAATTCGGCCCACGGATCGACCCAACCCATATTGCAAAAGCCCCACAAATCAGCAAGCTTATTCAGATCAGGCTAAAAAGCCTATTTTTTAAATGGGCTCCAAAAATCGTAGCCCAGCCCTGCGAAATTACGGATTAGGCAGACTGGCCCAACGGGTCTAACCCACGGCTCTAATTAAATCTAGGGGCGGATATGAAAAATCCACAAATCGCACTAAATTGATAATTCAAGTCACCAGAAAAAATAAACTGAGTTAATAATTTGATTTGATATCTAAAAAATTCAAACCAATCTGATAGTACTTGTATTAAATGCAATGTTAAATAGCTAGAAACATTTGTAAGTTAAGCTTACTTGATTTTCATCAAAAAGAACTCTTTTATTACAGTTGAATGGAAATGTGCGATTATTGTAAACAGGCCAGAGTCCACGAGTCCCAAAATCTACTGCTTGGGTAGCAACATGCTGCTTTCCTATCGCATAATGATGGTAGCCACTGATGACAAAATACCCACATACATTAGCTACTTTTAGCAGTGAAATCAAAATTTTCATTAAGAGAGTTCAAAATATAATGAAGTAAATATACAAAGAGTTCGAAATGGATTTAATATCTATTAATACATATACATATAAATTAATTTTAATCATATATAAACAATATAATTTACTCCCAAATGAGATTTGGATGACCCCCTAGCCCTTAAAATTACAATAAATGGTATTTCTTCCATCCTATTTTAATTGAATTTGTGAGATAATGTACACATAGTAAGAAAAACATTCAAAAACAAAATTTACACTATACTTTTCACCATTGCCCTTTGTAAAATTATAAATATGTAGTTTAATTTATCTCGTAGAAAATATAAAACTTAAACAAATAAAAAGGCAAATATGAAAGAAGCTTAAAACATTCATCTTGAACTTTGAATAATTCAAATATTTTGAACATTAAAAAAAGCCTCAAAAATTCAATAAATTTAGGACGGCGAGAGTATATCTGAACCTATATCTTACTTTTAAATTCATGAGTTCAATGCTAGTTTTTTAAGATTTAACTCATAAAGAACTTCACATTGAAATACTAATTGCATATGTACCTGCTGAACAAAGAAGAAGAAATCAAAACTCTGAACCTGTGATGACAATATACACTGGAAAATGATGAGATTGAGTAAAATAAAGTAGACGGATTTCATATTTGCTTATACTGTTTTCTGGTGAGACTTGAAAATTATACAACTACAGCCTGCCCCATATAAATACTTCTTCTATCTCGATTTATATAACATGATTTTTTTTGTATAGTATAAAAAAAATAATGCATTCTTATATTAGTACAATGTAATTTTAAAAAATCTATTTATTTATAATGAGATAATTTATGACTTATTTTAAATCACAAATTTTAATTTTTTTTTTTAAAACTTCGTAATCAATTAAACTAATTTATATAAATTAAAATGAACGGAGTAGTTGAAGTCACACTTAGCTTTCAGCTGCGCGTATCACGTTCATATCTCTTGAGCATAAACTATTTATTTATTTTAATATATTAAAATAATTATTTTACTTTCAATATTAATTATTTATTCTATAAATTATTTTTCAAAATATAAAATTATATATTCAAATATAAAATCATAAT
>JAPFFP010043014.1:0-13577 GCA_026153255.1 Solanum medicagineum
GAATGCCGATCTGCCATGTTGATTGGTGACATAGACTTGTGACGTTTAGTGACCTATGCCGAACAAATGGAAGAGGAGAAATTGAGGAAGAGGAGGGGTCATGAGTCCAGGTGGGCCCATTTTGAGGGCAGGTTCCAAAGGAGTGGCCAATTCCAACAAGGCCAAGGGTCTTCTCGTGCATTTCAAAAGAGGGTTGCAAATGATTTTCCAATGGCCCAAGGTGGTAGGGGTGTGGCTGCTATTGATGTGTGTCCGAAGTGTGGTAAGGGTCATCGTGGCCTATGCTAGATGGATGCGGGTGCTTGCTATGGTTGTGGGGAAATGGGGCATAAGGAAATAGGTTTCCCTCAAAATTGTAACAAGGGTAAGGAGGTTCGTCCTCAAGGTGCTAATGCAATCCCTTTGGGGAGAGGTGGCCGACAAGATGGTGCCCCAAGGCACAATCGGTTTTATGCTTTGCATGAGAGGCAAGGGGTTGATGAGGTCTCCGATGTTATTACCTGTATGTTGAAAATCTTGAGTTTGATGTGTATGCATCGATTGATCCGGGTGCCACAATTTCTTTTGTTACCCCCTTTGTTGGCAAAAGGTTCCATGTTGAGCCCGAATTATTGGATGAGTCATATGAGGTGTCTACTCCTATTGGTGTATCTATTGTTGCTAGAAAAGTCTATAGAAGTTGTCCTATTTTCATCTTGCATAAAATATTGCCTTGTGATCTTGTTGAGTTAGACATGGTTGATTTTGATGTCATTCTTGGGATGGATTGGTTGCATGCATACTATGCTTCTATTGAATGTAGAACCCATAAGGTCAACTTTCAATTCACAAATGAACTCGTCCTTGAGTGGGAGAGTCATGATGTGGTGGTCAAGGGTCGGTTCATCTCTTGCATTAAGGCTCGTAAGTTGATCTCTAAGGGGTATCTTTGCGATCTTGTGAGGGTAAGGGATGTGAAGTCCAAAGTCCTTCCCATCGAGTCGTTCTGGTTGTTAATGAGTTCCTTGATGTCTTTTAATATAACCCTCTCGGTGTCCCTCCTGAAAGGAAAATGATTTTGGTATAGATCTCCTTCTCGATACTCCACCTATTTTTATTCCCTCTTACTGCATGGCCTCGACGGAGTTGAAGAAAAATTGAGGGACTTATTGGAGAAGAGATTTATTAGGCCTAGCCAATCACCTTGGGGTGCACCGGTGTTGTTTGTGAAAAAGAAGGATGGGTCTCTTAGGATGTGTATTGACTACCAGCAACTCAATAGGGTCACCATCAAGAATCGGTATCCTCTTCCAAGTATTAATGATTTGTTTGACCAATTGCAAGGAGCTAGCCATTTCTCTAAGGTTGATCTTCGATCCGAGTATCATCAAGTGAAGGTGAGGGAGCGTGATATTCCCAAGATGGCCTTTCGGACTAGATATGGGCATTATGAGTTTGTTGTGATGTCTTTTGGGTTGACCAATGCACCGGCCATCTTCATGGATCTTACGAATAGAGTCTTCAAACCCTACCTTGAATCATTTGTTGTGGTATTCATTGATGATATTTTGATATATTCTCGTGGTGAGGAGGAGCATAAGGCTCATTTGAGGGTTGTGTTTCAAAGATTGAGGGAGGAGAGGCTATATGGTAAATATGAAAAATGTGAACTTTAGTTGAAGGAGGTTGCCTTCATAGGACATGTGGTGTCGGGAGATAGCATTAAGGTGGATCCTAAGAAGATTGATGTGATTAAAAATTGGCCTAGACCGTTGACCCCGTCAGACATTTGGAGTTTTTTGGGTTTAGCACGGTATTATCGGAGTTCCACGAATGGCTTCTCTTCTATTGCTTCTCCTATGACAAAGTTGACTCAAAAGAAAGCCAAGTTTGTGTGGACCGATGAGTATGAGAGGAACTTCCAAACCTTGAAAGATAAGCTTGTGTCTGCCCTTATATTGTCACTGCCGGATGGGCTAGAGGCATTTGTTGTGTATTGTGATGCTTCTGGAGTTGCGTTGGGTTATGTCCTAATGCAAAATGGTAAGGTCATAGCCTATGCTTCTAGGCAACTCAAGGTGCATGAAAAGAACTACCCTACCTATGATCTTGAACTAGCCGCCGTGGTATTTGCATTAAAGATTTGGTGTCATTACTTATATGGGGTGCATGTAGATGGGTTCACCAATCATGAGAACCTCAAATATGTCTTCAGTCAAAAAGATCTTAACTTGAGGCAAATGAGATGGTTAGAACTTCTTAAGGACTATGATATGTGTGTGCATTATCATCTGGGTAAGGCTAATGTGGTGGCGGATGCTTTGGGTAGGGTGTCTATGGATAGGCTAAGGAGTCCATCGTTTGGTTAGATTGGGAGTTAGGTTGGGGGAAGTGGATAATGTTGTTGTTGTTGTTGTTGATAGTTCTAAATCCTCATCGGTTGAGAAGGTGAAAGGTAAACAGGATCTTGACCCCTCCTTGTTAGAATTGAAGGCCTTGGTGAAAGAGGGTAAAGTAGAGGTTCTCTCCCAAGGGGGAGATGTCGCTCTTAGATACCAAGGTAGGTTGTGTGTGCCTTGATGGCTTGATTGAAAAGATCCTTGACGAGGCCCATAATTCTTCTTATTCTATTCACCTTCGTTCTACTAAAATGTATAGAGATTTGAGGGAGGTGTATTGATGGGGAGACATGAAGAGGGACATTGCCAAATTCCTTTCTGGTTGTCATAGTTGTCAACAAGTCAAACCCGAACATCAAAGGCCGGTTGGCCTAACCCAAGACACAGAGATTCCTACTTTGAAGTGAGAGGTGATTAATATGAATTCTGTGGTTGGGTTGCCCAAGACTAGAGAAAGTTTTGATTCCATTTGGGTTGTGGTTGATAGGCTGACAAAAACGGCTCACTTTATAGCAGTTAAGACCACATATGGGGCTGTAGAGTATGCTAGGTTGTACATCCATGACTTGGTGAGATTGCATGGGTTCCTTTATCTATCATATCGGATCGTGGAGCTCAATTTACTTTATATTTTTGGGGATCTTTCCAAAGGGGTCTTGGTAGTAGAGTTAAGCTTTCTACGACCTTCCACCCTCAAACGGATGGCCAAGTCGAAAGGACCATCCAAACCCTTGAGGGTTTGCTTAGAGATTGTGTGTTGGAGCTTAAAGGTAATGGGATGATCATCTCCCATTGATTGAGTTTTCCTATAATACTAGCTATCATTCTAGCATCGGTATGGCTCCATTTGAGGCTCTTTATGGTAGACATTGTAGATCACTGGTTGGGTGGTTTGAGGTTGGTGAGGTGGCCTTGCTAGGACCAGATCTAGTTACCGAGGCTCTTGAGAAGGTTAGGATGATTAGGGAAAGATTGAAGATGGCCCAAAGTCGTCAAAAGTCTCATGCCGATGTGAGGAGAAGGGAGCTTGAAGTCGAAGTTGACGATTGAGTTTATTTGAAGGTGTCACCTATGAAGGGTGTGGTCCATTTTAGAAAGAAGAGCAAGTTGATCCCTAGATATATGGGGCCTTGTAGGGTGATGAGAAGGATCGGTAAGGTGGCTTACGAGTTGGATTTTCCTAGAGAAATGTAGTTGGTTCATTCGGTCTTTCATGTGTCTATGTTGAGGCAGTGTGTGGGTAATCCCAATGCTATTGTGCCTCTTGATGTTATGGGGGTAGTTGAAGACAACTTAACTTATGAAGAGGTTCCGGTTCAGATTTTGGATAGGCAAGTGAAGAGATTGAGGAGCAAGGATGTGGTTTCTGTTAATGTCCTTTGAAGGAATCAACAAGTCGAAAGTGCTACATGGGAGACCGAAGCAGACATGCAAAAGCGATATCCTTATCTTTTCCACTCCAGTCAAGCCTAAGGTATCACTATAAGTCCCCTATGTAATTTCAAGTCTAAGTTCAGCCCATGACATATGCATACATTCATGTTTAAATTGACAAGTTAATGATGATTTTACACTTATGATGAGATTTTTGAAATGATGTTTAAGGGCATTGTTGCATTCTTCTGTGGGATGAAATTGTCATGTCTGTATCTCTTATATAAGTGTCTTTGACATTCAGGAACGAATGTTCCCAAGGAGGAGATATTGTAACGACCCCAAAAAGTGCCCGAAAATGTGCCTTGGAAGTGCCCGGAATCGTAATTTCCACATATCTCAAAATCCATGCGCGATATCAAAAATCAAATTTCATATTCTAGTTCAGGGGGTCAAATTGAGTGGAAAATGGGTCTAACCTCGATTAAGAGCAACCATATCAAAATTTAGAAATCGCAAAAATGCGATTTCTACAGAGGTTTTCGCACCCTTGGCGCGACGCGCCAAGAGCGTGCCTCTGTGTATTTTTTTGTCCAGTTTTGGACTTCGGTCCAAGAATTTTAACTCTTAGCCTAAGTGTTCCTAAATGTGAAAATACCTATACTTATCCATTTTTACCCTCATATCATTCTAAACATTTCCCAATACTCATTCAAACACTTAGCCAAATATTTTACTCCTAAATTCAAGTCTCAAAACCCTCTCTGGATCTAAGGATTTCCTCAAGCTTCAAATCTCCATCTCCAATCTTCATCAAGTTCATCTCCAAAGCTAAGGTATGTGCGTTTCTTTCATGGGTTTCTTTCACGCATGGTACCCAATCTTCTTTTACTCTAATTTGCATGATTTAAAGTTGATTAACTCATTGGTCTTATTTATCATGAAATTCACTGCATACTATATTGGGGTTTATGAAATTATGACTATTTTACTATGTTTTGGCTATGAATCTAAGATCTAATGTGAGATTTGATGAAGCGCTTTGATGTATATTTCTTGAGGACATTACCAAGAATCTATTGATGGTTTTACATTGGATTTTCTAGCATGATAACACTCTTGAATTACATGGTTTTGTACTAGCACGACACACCCTCTCAGTGTTTGATAAAATGTCCGGTTATGGTTTCTTGACGAATTGAAGGTCCCATACATGTCTTATGAATTGAATGACTTTATGATGATGAAAAGGGATGTATGTATATGATGATGAAAGGAATGTATATGTATATGATACTATCTCTATAGTGTAGGGGATGACCAAGCCTAGCTCGGGGGCATATAGGCCCGGGTAACCTATTGAGGGGTTTGTACCTCGATCGCCTAATATGCAGGTTGGTATACGCAGGTAACCTTGTTGGGGGTTTGTACCCATCAACATTGTTGGGGGGTTCATACTCCATCAACTTCATAAAGGGGTTTATACCTCATGCGCCTATCTAAGGCGGTGGTAGGTCTTGGCTTGCACTAAGAATGGTCACTCCTTACACTTAATTTATGACCCGTATAAGCATAATTTACTACGAGCATCTTCCATGCATGCCACATTAGTATATGTACTCATTGCCTATGCTTATGTATTTCGATTATGTTACCATCACTTGTTGCATTGCTTCCTACATACTTAGTATATTCCAATGTACTAACACATATTGTATGCCTACATGATGTTACCATGTAGGTACCGGTTCACCGCTTGATCATCCTCCTCCTCTACGTGGCTAGTACGATTGTCTCTCAAGCTTGTAAGTGAATCTTCCATTTCGGGGACGTTGCTTATGATCTCTTGCTTTGTACTAAGACTATCTTACCTTTATTCATGTATTGACTATGAGGGTGATCCCGGTTATTTGTCGTGGCCCCGCTCTTATCTATGTAGTAGAGCTGTTGTTAGACATGTTATGTATCTATGTGGTGAGCGTTGACTCTTTTGTTTCTTGACGATATGATATGGAAGTTTACCCTTAGCCCTAATTCTCGTGCTTATGCTTATCTCTTATTGTCATTTAATTTGCTTTCGCGACCAAGGATGTCTAATGATATGCTATAAGGCTTGTTTGGGGTACCTTCGGGTTCCTTACTCACCGGTCACGTCTAGGCCCTAGGTTCAGGGTGTGACACAACCCAGTATGCACGCAAAAATATAACTTAAACATTCTTTCGTAATATTTTCAAAATTCACATTTAAAATAGGTCTCAAAACAGTCCAAAAAGTACAAAAAGAAATGCATGCACCATGTAAAAACTAAAAAGCAAGGAATTAGAAGTGTTAGGAAGAGTATCTTAATACCTTAGGGTTGATAAAGTGGAGTAGATTCAGATAACGCTTCATCATATTTGCTTCTATTTCCATGTAGCACCCTCAACTTGTTCATTTCTCCAAAGTACTTTGATGGATGCAACTTCCTTGTTCCTAAGTTTTTTCAGTTGCCGATCTACAATTTTATCCAGTCACGCCCCAGGTGGGTACCCTTGGAGTGGCAGACACTTAAAAAACCATTATTGATTCCTCAAGAGAACCACTTGGCCTCATCGTCACATCTTACTCAACAACGGAAGAAATACTCAATAAAAGCATTAAAGGAAAGATAAGATCTCATAAATAGTCTTTAGAAAAGATCAAGTCTAGAAAATTAAATACTCAACACTACTTTACTGAAGGTCTATGAAGCTAAGCGTCTAGCTGGTACCATGACGAGCCATTGCTACCCTACTCAAAGAAAATAACAATGATAGTTAAATAAAAATAAGGCTCCTTTGAATAGCAAAGATGGCTCACCAAGTTTGGAACCAAGAGCGTTGAACCTCAACGGTGCGCTTGCTGAAATCCTCTATCGTCTATATCTGCATGATAAAATGATGCAGCACCGAGTGATGTCAGTACGTGAAATGTACAATATGTAAAAATGGCTCAAGAAACAGATAAATCTCAGACTCAATCAACTGATTGACTCCGGACTCAACTCCTCTAGTCATAACTCAACTCGAGTATATTGATGCAAGTTAAAGTCTAAAATCATGCTTTAGAACTAGACTCAATATGTAATGCAAATTAATTCGAAAATCATGATAGGTTAACTCAAGTGTTGCTTGGAAGTTTCTCTAACTGACATAACTCTCCACCCCACCATGAGCTTTGGTGATGTACAATAAAAAAGACGTCATTGACACGTCTGTCCTAAACTTGCCAAGGAATAGGATGTCAACCTCTACCTCTCTCTCTTGGATCCAAACAGAATGTCCATCTATTGGGACGTGAGCCGCCAGAGTTAACTTTACAACTATCCTATTAGGCAACGTAGTTCTGGGGTACTCCTCAATCACCTTACTTGGTGTTCAATACTCCTTCCAAGACTAAAATATTTCATGAAGATTAACTCAAGCTCAATTGAGTTCTCAATAACTCAACTCAATTACTCAACAACTCAATAAATTAGGACCATCATTCATGCAATGCAACTCAAGGCTCTAACTCACATCATGCAAGGCTCTCACGAATTACGGTCAAGTGACATCATATTATCCATGCTTAACACTTAAGACATAAATAAATATTCATTACATGCATATATGAAACAAGGAACATACTTCTTAGGTTTAACTTACTTGGGTTATAAGGTTAGGTTCATAATTTCAATTTAGTGAGCAATAAAAACACTAAGTTTAGGGTTACGCTATCAAGTATTCGAAATACATTCATATTTCATGGTAATGATGAATCAACTCATAAATTAACTCAAATATATTAATGAAACTCAGACATGTACAGGAATTTGGGACTCAAGATTCAGAGGATATAGGCTATGCAATTAATACTCATGATCTTAACTCAAGTAGATGAAAGGATGCATGGTTGAACTTAATCCAATGCTTTAGGTAGCCTTACATACCTGAAATTAAAGAAAGATTCACCTTGACCTCAAGAACCCTTGCTTCTCCTCTTCTTCACTCAATAATTCTAAGCTAGTCTTTGTGCATTCAGAGGCTTTAGAATAGGTTTTAGGAAACCATTTTTGACTAAAAATGACTTAATTAATAATGGTTTGTGCTTATGAGGGGTTGGGAAATGTCTAGAATTCCCCTCATGTAAAAAAGAAAAATTTCAGTCCGGAAAGACTAGTCCACGTCGCGGACTGGGCGCGCAGTAGTGTATTTTTTCCAGTGTTTTTTTCCAAAAACTTTCCGAACGCGTTTTCTAATCCCCATCGAAAAAATTAAAAAAATTTAAGTTCATCTCTGCAATAGGGGCGCGACGTGCCTCTTTCACGCACAACCACTATTTCAATTTTCTTATCAGAAAATTATTTTTCGATTCGGTTGCTCTAAAAATTATTTTTCTATCCGGTTGCTCTATAAAAATTGACCGAAATCTTTTTCCACTCAATTTTTCATGCTGATCGCATATCCGGTCTTGGATTTGCAAATGCCACATGGAAAGACACATTATGCGTACATCTCTTCTCTAGGGATATTTTGATAATTTTATCGTGCGTTACATTATCTCTCCCTTGAGATCATTCGTCCTCAAATGATGAGTAGAGGTGAGTATGAAAGCACAAATAGACTCAGGACTCATCTCAATACTCACTCTACAACTCAAACTCTCGACTCCTCATCGACTTCAATAAACTCTACTCAGACTCAAGAACAGACACATCCACTCAATAATAGAAACATTAATTAAGTCAAAAATAGGAACATTACGTCCTACACTCTCATCATTAGGAACGAATAGATATGGGTATTTGAATCTCATATCTTCCTCAGCTCCCCACATGGCGTCATCAACAAATATATTCCTCAATAGGACTTTGACTGAGGCGATCTCTTTGGTTCTCAACGTGCAAGCCTGATGATCAAGGAATCAAACCAGAATATCTTCCTTGAACAAGCTATACTTCACTCCAATGCTCTCAAAAGGGATCACAAAGGTAGGATCTCCTAAGTACTTCTTTAACATCGAGACTTGGAACACCAGATGAATTGCGTCTAACTCAGAAGGCAACTCTAACTCATACGCAACCTTACCAATTCTCTTCACAATCTAGCAAGGGCTAATATAACAAGAACTCAATTTCCCATTCTTCCCAAACCTCATAACACCCTTCATGGATGACACCTTCAAGTATACCCAATCACTCATCTTGAACTCTAAGTCTTTCCTCCTCACATCGATATAAGACTTTTGGCAGCTCTGTGCAGTTTTCACCCACTCTTTAATGACCTTAACCTTCTCTATAGATTGGTGGACAAGATCAGGTCCAATCAACTCAGCTTCTCTAACCTCGAACCACCCAATTGGTGATCTACATTTCCTCCCATACAAAGCTTCATAGGGGGCCATTTGAATGCTTGCATGGTAACTATTGTTATATGCAAATTTAATTAATGGTAGATGGTCATCCCAATTTCCTTTGAAGTGAAGGACACAGGCTCTCAACATATCTTCTAATGTCTAAATGGTACGCTTTGCCTAGCCATTTGTCTGTGGATGAAAGGTTGTACTCAGATTTACCATTGTACCTAATCCCTTTTGGAAAGATCTCCAAAATTGGGAGGTGATTTAAGCTTCTCTATTTGATAAGATGGACAACGGAACTCCATGCAAGCTTATAACCTCTTGGATGTGCAACTTGGCATACTTCTCTCTAGTGTTAGTCGTCTTGACTACTAAGAAATGAGCTGACTTGGTCATCTTATCCATGATCACCCATACTGAATCATGTTGCTTTCATTACCTCGGTAGACTGGTAATGAAGTCCATGTTGATCATCTCCCACTTCCATTCAGGATTCTTAAAGTTCTGAGCCAATCCACATGGCCTTTGGTGCTCAACTTTGACATGTTGACAAATGGGACACTTAGAAACAAATTCAGCGATATCCCTCTTCATTCCACTCTACAAATAGACTTCACTCAAGTCATGGTACATCTTAGTAGAGCCAGGATTAATGGAATACCTAGAGCTATAAGCTTCAGCCGTGATTCTCTCTCGAACACTATCAACATCGGGAACACATAACCTACTCTGGTATCTCAACACCCCATCCCCCCTTTGGAGAAGACAATTTCTTTCTGTATGTGGACCACTTCCTCCAATTAGAGTATGACAGGATCTCAATCTTGCTTTTCTTTTACCTCTAACACTAGAGTTGATGCAGACCCACTCTAAAAATTGACTCCTCCATCATCATTCTCTTTGAGTTGAACTCCTAATCGAGCCAATCCATTCACTTCCTTCACTAACTCTTTCCTTCCTTCCTCCACATGGGCCATGCTACCAATTGACAACCTACTAAGAGCGTTAGTAACAATGTTAGCTTTACCTGGGTGTAGAGAATGCTCATTTCATAATCCTTGAGCAACTCCAACCATCTCCTCTTTCATAGGTTGAGCTCTTTCTGACTGAAGACATAGTGTAAGCTCTTGTGGTCAGTGAACACATCCACATGCACTCCATAAAAGTAGTGGCACCAAATTTTTAGTGCAAATACCACCACCAGCCAACTCAAGATCTTGGGTCGAATAGTTCGTATCATGAATCTTAAGTTATCTAGAAACATAGGCTATCACCTTCCCTCTCTGCATCAACATACAACCTAATCCAACTCTTGACGCATCACAATATATTACAAAGTCCTCCGTCCCATCGGGCAAAGTTAAAACGGGTGCAGTAGTTAGCCTAGTCTTCAACTCTAGGAAGCTCTTCTCATATTCCTCAGACTACTGAAACTTGACCTTTCTCTGAGTCAAGTTGGTCAATGGTGTCGATAGGGAATAAAATCCATCAACAAATCTCGTAGTAGTCTGCCAACCCCAAGAAACTTCTTATGTCAATTGGAGAACTCGGTCTGGGCTAGTTTTTAACCACTTTGATCTTCTGGGCATCTATGCAAATACTATCACCCGAAACAATGTAGCCTAGCAAAGCCACTGACTTGAGCCAAAATTCATATTTCCAGAACTTTGCATACAACTCATGGTGTTTAAGGGTCTGAAGGACAACACGGAGGTGATTGGCATGCTCTTCCTCATCCTTTGAATACACCAAAATGTCATCGATGAACACAATTACAAACATGTCAAGGTATGGTTTGAACACTCTATTCATCAAGTCCATGAAGGCTACATGTGCATTCGTCAACCCAAAGGACATGACCAAGAACTCAAGGTGTCCATATCTAATCTTAAAGATCTGAGTTCTATCTTTGAAAAGGAAGAGGCACCTTGAAGCTGGTCAAACAGATCATCTATCTTGGGGAGAGGATATTTATTCTTTATCATGACCTTTTTTAGTTGCCTACAGTTAATAGACATTTTGAGAGCCCCATCTTTCTTTCTAACAAATAGGATGAGAGCACTCCATGGAGAAACACTCGGCCTGATAAAGCCCTTCTCTAACAAGTCCCTCAGTTACTCTTTCATCAACTCGGCAGGAGCCATCCTATAAGGTGGGATTGAGATAGGCTGGGTGTCGGGAAGAATATCAATCCCGAAGTCGATCTTCCTATCAGGAAGGACTCCATGTAGATCCTCAGGAAATATTTCTGGAAACTCACTCACAATCGGGACTGACTCAAGAGTAAGAGACTCAACATCATCAAACTTGACTCGCATGAGATGGTATATGCACCCTTTAGAGATTAACTTTCTAGCTCTAAGGTAAGAAATGAACTTGCCCTTAGGTGCAACAGAAACTCCCCTCCATTCTATAACAAGCTCATTTGGAAACTAGAATTTGACAGTTTGGGTTCTACAGTCAATAGAGGCATAGCAGACGTGAAGATAGTACATACCAAGGATTACAACAAAGTCAATTATCTCTAACTCAAACCAAATCAACAAGAGTATTCCTATGGTAGATAGACACTACACAATCCCTATAGACTCTCTTGGCTATGATAGACTCGTCAACATGAGTAGAAACAGGAAAAGGCTCAAGTAAACACTGCAGAGAAATCTCAAATTTTGTAGTCACATATGGTGTCACAAAGGACACTATTGCCCTGGATCAATAAGAAGCATAAAAATCGAAGGAAAATACTCAAAACATACCCGTCACGACATCTGGTGCAGCCTCTTGGTCCTGTCAGTTCCCCATTGCATGAAGACGGTTCATTCTTCTACTTTTCCCCATTATGGAACCTTTCTAGTTACACTTGGGTGGTGGCATTGTTGTAGAAGACTGTGCCTTATTGCCTTGTCACAATCCAAGCCTAGGGCCTAGACGTGGCACGATGAATGGGGAACCCGAAGGGACCCCAATCAAGCTTCTTAACTTGTCACTACACATCATTGGTTGCGAAAGCATGAAAAGACATAAAATAAGATAAAAGGAAAAGGAAGACAAAGTAACTGGGCTCACCCTCATAATCAAAATAACACATAAAGTAGAGTGTCTCAACATAAAGAAAGGGAAAACATAGACTAAGGTAACCGAAATGGCGGACTCACCAATAGGCTTGAGTACCACCGAACTAGCCATGTGGAGGAGGATGGTCAACTTGCGCTCCGGTTCCTACATGGTGATATCATGTATGCAAGAGTATATGTTAGTACATTTGAATGTACTAAGTATGCAGGATGCAATGCAACAAAAGATAGGCATCGTAATCAAAATGCATAATATTAAGCAATAGGCATAATATAACAATATGACATGGATGATCAATACTTGAGAAAAACATGCTTAAGTAAGTCATGCTCATATAGGATATCATATGTGTAAAAGAGACCAAGATAACTTTTGAAAGTATAAATACCTCACATGGTTGATGATAATCACACAATCTCAACACGGTGACGAAGTATAAACCCTTCGCATGGTTGATGAGTACAAACCCCCAACATGGTTACCCGAGCTCTTGTCCCCCTGGATTGGGTATGGTCTAATACAACACTTTATATAGAGTATATCATACACATAAGCTCATTTCATCATCATATAGTCAATCATATCATATATCATGCTTTGGACCTTCAACTCCTTAGAAAACCACATTCGGACATTTTATCAAACACTTAGAGGGTGTGTAATGCTAGTATAAAATCATGAACTATATAGATGAAATCATGCAAGAAAATACATTATAAAACCATCAATCAACACCTTGCCATAATCTCAAATAATATACATCAAAACTCCTCATCAAATCTTATAACAAATCCAAGATTTATAGCTCAAAACATAGTAAAATAGTCACAACTTTTCATAGCTTTAACAGAGTGTGCAGTGAATTTCATAATATGCAAGACCCATTTGTAAATCAACTTTAAATCATGCAATTTGAGTAAAAGGAGGCTCGGGTATGGTCTAATACAACACTTTATATAGAGTATATCATACACATAAGCTCATTTGATCATCATATAGTGAATCACATCATATCTCATGCTTCGGACCTTCAACTCCTCAAAGTACCACATCCGGACATTTTATCAAATACTTAAAGGGTGTGTAATGCTAGTATAAAACCATGAAATTGTAACACCCCACATTTTTACATGTACTAATGCTATGGGAATAAACCATATTAAGGTTTGGTCAACTTAGCATCAATTCTTGAAAGTTCTTGATTCTTGTCTTAGCGGGCGATATGGGCGTCTAACGCTTAAGAGGGTCTTGTGTATATGTGTTTTATGTTAAATTTAGGATATAACAATCCTAAAGAAAGTTGGAGAATCAAGATGTTTGTATGAATTAATAATGTGGTAGGTGAGTCACCTACTTACTTACCTTGAATTTGCTAGCTAAACGGAGATGAG
>JAPFFP010043015.1:0-13573 GCA_026153255.1 Solanum medicagineum
CTTGTCAGTTGGGTATGCAAATGTGATTTATTGTTCACAAAGTAACTAAGGTAGTCCATCTGATTGCCTTTCTGAAGTGACTTATTTATTTTACATAAAAGGAGAATTCTCCTCAAATCATCTTTATGGGCAACTGGAATAACTTGACAAGAAATTCATGAAGGGATTACATACTCGATTTTAAATATGAATATTTTGTATAGGTTCAAGCCTACAGAATTAGTTTTTATGTTAAAATGACTTTATCCTTAACTTGTGAGTTTTAGGTCTTGGGTCTAAGTCTTCCCATACGTGAAAATACCTACACTTAGCCATATTTCACCTTTATATCATACAAGACCTTCTCCAATACTTTCTAAAACACTTAGGGTAATATTTAATCCAAATTCAAGTGTCCCAAACGCATTATGGATCTCAACAAACCCATTCAAGCTTCAAGATCTTATTCAAATCTAAGTCAAGCTTCTTCATGTCGTTTAAGAACAACGTGGGTCCCCTACATCAAGCCAAGTTCAAAGGAATTTCTGTTGGTTAAGTTTTGCACAAGTACCAGTAGGAGGGTCAACATTAAAGGGGCATATCTCTCCGGACACAACTAATTGGAAGGCCCAAAACCTACCAAATTGAACCTCTTTGAATTATCTTTCCAATACACTTGGTTTCACCTTATTTAGAGTTTGTAGGAAGACGTTATGCCTATTTTTGTAGAACTCGTCTGTGTAGGGGGTATATACGGTTTCTTGCAAAATTCCGTTTCATTAATGGCATTTCATAAATTTAGTTGTTTCTATTTGTCTTTTGGGGATTCCAATGATATCTATAACCTTTCTAAAGACCTAAACCCCATTTCTAACAAATTCACTCCTCCCAATCAAAATACACTCTAGAATTCTCCCAGAGCCTCTACCAAACCTCAATAAGAATTCAAGGAAACTGAAGAACAAGTTGTGGATTTATACCCCATTCTAGGCTTCAAGTTTTCCTCCACTACATTTAAAGAAATTCAAGGTCTAAGGTATGTGTGTTTCATTCATGGGTTCCTTCCACCCATGAAGCCCAATCTTCTTTTCTATGAAAATTGCATAATTTCAAGTTGTATTTCTTAAGGGTATGTATTATTATAAAATATGAGCATGAAATATGTTTGGATTTTGTCAAATATTGTTGATTATGCATAAATACCTATTTTGAGTTTATACTATGAAGTGATCCTTGTCTATTGAGACTGCATGATTCAAGCTATGAAATCTATGAATTATTGTGAAGTTTTGATATGATTTACTAGTTGCCAATGATGGGCTTTTACCATGATGTTAGTGGGCTGATTTACATGATTATAAGATGCATTGATTTCACTATTTCATGATCTATACTCTTGCATTTGCATGATTTGAACATGTCCTCATATGTACCCACCAAGTGTTTGATAAAATGTCCGATTTTGAATTCTTGAGTTATGAATGATCTAATGCATTACCTATGTTATGAATCACTCTATGATGATTAAAGGAAGGTATATATATATATATATATTGCTTTTATGAAAATGTATCTATTGTGATAAAAGTTGACCAACTGCCTAGTTCGGGGGGTAGTAGGCCTGAACTATCATATTGAGGGGTACATACCTCATTTGCCAAGCTCGAGGGGTGGTAGGCCCATGCTACCATATTGAGGGTATATACCTCATTCACCTAGCTTGGGTGGTAGGACCGTGCTACCATATTGAAGGGTATATACCTCATTCGCCTAGCTCGAGGGGTAGTAGGCCCGTGCTACCACATTGGGGGTTATATACCTCAATTGCCTCATCAAGGAGGTAATAGGCCTTGGATATCAAATGATGGACACCTTTTTCACATGTAATATGTTCTGTATAAGCATGGTTTACTTCAAGTATCATTTACTCATGTCATATTGTTATTATGTTATCTCTTGTTTATGATTATGCATTTTGCCTATGTTGTCTATCTTTTGTTGCATTGCATCCTACATTCTTAGTACATTCAAACATACTAACACATTTTCTATGCCTACATGATGTTACCATGTAGGAATCGGAGCCCCACTTGATCAGTCCTCGTCCTCCATGTTGCTGGCACGATTTCCCTCAAAGCAAGTTGGTGAGTCCTCAACTTCGAGATACACTTCTCTTGATTTATGCTATGTAATGACTTTTCTTATGCCAGAAACTTATGACTATGTGGGTGAGTGCAGTTGCTTGTCTTGGTCCCCGCTAAGTGCTATGTCTAGAGGTGTTGTTGGACAAGTTATGTATCATGCTTGAGATTTGACTCTTCTATGTTGTCTAAGTATTAAAATCTCTCTCCCTTAGTCCCAATTTTCCTTGTTTATGTTTTCTCTTATTGTTTATTCTTGCTTCTGCAACCAACAATATGAAATGATATACTAAGAGTCTTGTTTGGGGTCCTTTCGGGTTCCCCATTCATCAGTAACATCGAGGCCCTACGTCCCGGTCGTGACAATGATGATATCAGAGCATAAGGTTGTTAATGGTCCTCGATGTTCAACACGCTGTACCAATTAGAGTCTTACTTACGATTGTGAAGAGCGCCACAACTATGAATAGAAGGCTAGGAGGCGTTCTAGGAAATATTTCACTTCTTCATGATCTATGTCATGTGGTAAAGTTAGGTCCCCTAGGGCTTATTGCTAATCCCTAACTATTAAATTTCAGGATATGTCTCAAGATACTCAGGACGGTGATATATTGCATGCAGAGGTTGATAATGCTCTATGGCTATTCGCCAAAGCAGTGATAATCCAACTCAATCAAAAAGTGAGTGCCACCGACATTTCAAATGGTAAGAGGAAGGAGTAGTAAGGCCAAAAGGGACCATTTGGGGAGTTTGCTCCAAATTCCCAAAAGTGGTGGTGGTGTGGTGCTTTATGCTAGGTGCTCAATATGCGGTAGAGGACATGATCACCCATGCTTGAAGGGTACTAATGCTTGTTATGGTTATGGAGAGATGGGTCATAAGGTAAAGGATTGCCCTTATAAATGAAATAAGAGTAAAGGAGGTAATGAAAGGGTGGCAAATCCAAGATGTCGAAAGTGTGGGAAAAGCCATGGTGGCCTATGTTTGAAGAAGTCTAGCGATTGCTTTGGTTGTGGTGGATCTGGGCACACGGTTAGTGGTTTTCCTCATATGCAACCCAAGGGTGAAAATGATGGTACTCAAGGCCAAGGTGCCCATGCGGGCCAAGGAGGGGAGGAGACGCCCGATGTTGCTACCGGTATGTCAAAATTTCCTTGACTTATTTGTTTTTATCGTTCCTTGTTGCTAGTGTGCTTATGTGAGCCTCGGGTGTTAGGTAAACATTTTGAAGTTTATACCCCGTTGTTAAATATATTATTGTTGGAAAAGTCTTTAGGGGTTGACTAGTGAACTTATTGCTTTAGGCTTGTCTTATTATTATGGTTCAATTTGATGTGGTGGAATTTGATGTCATACTTAATGTAGTGACCCCAAAAGTGCCCGAAAATGTGTCTTGGAAGTGCCTGGAATCGTAATTTCTATATTCTTAAATTTCGTGCGTGATATCAAAAATTCGACTTCATATTATTGTTCTGGGTATCAAATTGAGTGGGGATGGGTCTAACCCCAATTTAAGAGAAATCGTAGAGAAATTTGAAAATCGCAAAAAATGTGAGTTCCAATGATGATCCGCACCTCTGGCGCGAACACCAAGGGCGCGCTACAACGTATTTTGTGCACTGTTTTTCTTGTCTGGTCCAAGGCTTTTGGTTCTTGGGCCTAAGTGTTCCCATGCGTGAAAATACCTATACATAGCCTTATTTCACTCTCATATCATCCAAGACATTCCCAAATACTATCATAAACATTTACACAATATTTCATATCCAAATTTCAAGTCCCAAAACTCATCCGAATTCTAAGAATCTCAATCAAGCTTCATGTCCGCATCTCTAATCTTCTTCAAGAATTCTCCAAAGCTAAGTTATGTGGGTTTCTTTCATGGTATCCTTCCATCCATGACACCCAAGCTTCCTTTTAATTTAAATTGCATGATTTATAGTTGATTTATTCATGGGTCTTACTTATTATGAATTTCACTGCACACTATGTTAGGGTTTCATGAAATTATGATTGTTTTAACATGTTTTGAGCTATAAATATAAGACCTACTGTGAGATTGGATGAAGGCTTTTGATGTATATTGCTTGAGGGTGTTACAAAGTATCAATTGATGGTTTTACATTAGATTTTCTAGCATAATTACATTCTTGAATTGCATGGTTTTACACTAGCACTAGACACCCGCCAAGTGTTTGATAAAAGGTCCGATTATGAGTTTCTTGAGGAATTGAAGGTCCAATGCATGTCTTATGAGTTGAATGACTACATGATGATGAAAGGAATGCATGTATTTTATCCTACATACATAGTGCATTCAAACATACTAACACATACTTTATGCCTACATGATTTCACCATGTAGGAACAAGAGCCCTACTTGATCATCCTCCTCCTCGTGGATAGTACAACATCTTTCAACCTCTTTGGTGAGTCCTCCATCTTGGGGATGATGTATCTTATCTCACACTATGTTCTAAGACTATCTTTAATTTATGTATATGTTGACTATAAGGGTGAGCCCAGTAGCTTGTCTTGGCCCCCGCTAAGTATCTGTGTTTTGGCGGTGTTGCTGGACATGTTTATATTATTCTATAAGCTTTGAATCTCTCTTGACTTTTGATGTTTATGATATGAAAGTTTTCCCTTAGCCCCATTTATCCCTATTTACTATATCTTGTTGTACTTTATTGCTTCCACGACCAAGGATGTGTAATGATATCTTAAGAGGATTGCTTGAAGTTCTTTCAGGTTCCCAATGTACCCGTCACATCTAGGCCCTGGGATTGGGTCGTGACAAACTTGGTATCAGAGCACTAGGTTGTTAGATCCCCGGAGTCCAACACATCGCGTCGATTAGAGTCTTATTCATGGTTGTGTTGTGCACCACAACTATGAGTATGAGCTCTGAGGCATTTTAGGAAATGTTTCCATTGTTTATGTTCTAAGTCGTGATATAGAGTTGAAATGAGGATTTTTTTCTCCTAATGATTGTTCTTTGTTATTCTAGATCATGCCTAACACAAGTAGAAGAAGAGCCCGCACACCGAGGAACAACTGGCTCATGGTGAGTTCCGGGATGCTCTCACTTTGCTTGCACAAGTTGTGGCTAATCAAGCCAATTAAGGGGCCTAAGTACCTCATGATCCTTCACCGGCATCTTAGTTGAGAGACTTTACGAGGATGAATCCAGCGAAATTCTATGGGTAAAAGGTGGATGAGGACCCTTAAGGGTTCATTAATGAGGTCTACAAGGTTTTGGCTATCATGGGTGTTAGATCGAAAGAGAAGGCAGATTTGGCTGCTTGCCAACTCAAGGGGGTGGCAAAAATATGGTATAGCCAATGGAAGTAGGAGAAGGGAATCAATAATGTGGTGCTTTGGGAGGTGTTCAAGGTAGATTTTCTTAATCGGTACTTCCCTTTTGAGTTTAGGAAAGCCAAATTGGCGGAGTTTATGAACTTGAGACAAGGGAATATAAGTGTGAGGGAGTATTCCCTCAAGTTCATCCAACTCTCTAAATATGCTCGTCACTTGATTGCGGACACAAGGTCTATAATGAACAAGTTTGTGATGGGTGTTTCCAATTTTCTGAGTGAAGAATGTCAGTCCACTATGTTGATGACATGGATTTGTCCCCGTTGATTTTTATGTGTATACATTGATTGATCCGGGTGCCATTCTTTCTTTTGTTACCCCCTTTGTTGCCAAAACGTTTTGTGTTGATCCTGAATTACTGTGTGAGTCATATGAGGTGTCTACTCCTATTAATGCATCTATTGTTGCTAGAAAGGTCTATAGAAATTGTCCCATTTGCATCTTTCATAAAATATTGCTTGTGATCTTGTTGAGTTGGATATGGTTGATTTTGATGTCATTCTTAGGATGGATTGGTTGCATGCATACTATGGCTTTATTGATTGTAGAACCTATAGGGTAAAATTTCAATTCCCAAATTAACCCATTCTTGAGTGGGACTGTCATGATGTGGTGGTCAAGGGTAGATTCATGTCTTGCATTATAGCTCGTAAGTTGATCTCTAAGGGGTGTATTTATCATCTTGTTAGGGTTAGGGATGTGGAGTCTAAAGTCCTTTTCATAGAGTCAATTCCAGTTGTAAACGAGTTGGTTGATGTCTTTCCAAACAACCTTCTCAGTATTCCTACCAAAAGGAAAATAGATTTTGGTATAGACCTCCTCCCCGATACTCAACCAATTTCTATTCTCCCTTACTGCATGGCCCCGGTGAAGTTAAAGGAGCAATTGAGGGACTTTTTGGAGAAGGGTTTTATTAGGCCTAACAATCACCTTGGGGTGCACCAGTGTTGTTACTAGAAAAGAAGGATGGGTCTCTTAGAATGTGTACTGACTACCGGCAACTTAGTAAGGTCACCATTAAGAATAAGTATCCCCTTCCAAGAATTGATGATTAATTTGACCAATTGCAAGGGGCTAGCCACTTCTTTAAGATTGATCTTCGGTTCGGGTATCATCAAGAGAAGGTGAGGGAATATGACATTCCCAAGACGGCCTTCTGGACTAGGTATGGGAATTTTGAGTTTATTGGGATGTCCTTTGGGTTGACCAATACACCAGCTATCTTCATGGACCTTATGAATAGGGTCTTCAAACCCTACCTTCATTCTCTTGTTGTGGTCTTCATTAATGCTATGTTGATCTATTCGCATAGTGAGCAGGAGCATATGGGTTATTTGAGGGTAGTCTTGCAAAGGTTGAGGGAAGAGAAGTTGTATGCTTAATATGTGAAGTGTGAATTTTGCTTAAAAGAGGTTGCGTTCTTAGGTCATGTGGTGTCGGGGGATGGTATTAATGTGGATCCTAAAAAGATGGATGTGATTAGAAATTGGCCTAAACCATTGACCTCGTTGGATATTAAGAGCTTCTTGGGCTTAACGGGTTACTATCGGAGGTTTGTGAATGAATTCTCTTCTATTGCTTACCCCATGATCAAGTTGACTCAAAAGAAAGCCAAATTTGTGTGGTCCGATAAGTGTGAAACGAGTTTCAAACATTGAAAGATAAGCCTGTGTCCGCTCCTATATTGCAATTACTGGAAGGGCTAGAAGCATTCGTTGTGTATTGTGATGCTTCCTGGGTTGGTTTGGATTAGGTGTTGATGCAAAATGGAAATGTGATAGCCTATGCTTCTAGACAACTCAGAGTTAACGAAGAGAATTATCCTACCCAGGATCTTGAGTTAGCTACAATTGTGTTTACATTAAACATTTTGCGTCACTGTTTGTACGGGGTGCATTGTTGATGTGTTCACCGATCATAAGAGCATCCAATATGTCTTCACTCAAAAAGATCTCAACTTGAGGCAAAAAAGGTGGTTAGAACTTCTCAAGGACTATGATATGAGTGTGCAATATCATCCCAGTAAGGATAATGTGTTGGTGGATGCTTTGAGTAAGGTATGTATGGGAAACTTTGCTCATGTTGATGATGGCAGCATAAAGGTGGCTGAAGAGGTCGATTGTTGGCTAGGTTAGGAGTTAGGTTGGAAGAGGGTGATGATGGTGGTGTTGTTGTTGTTGATAGCTCTAGATCTTCATTGATTGAGGAGGTGAAAGCTACGCAAGATCTTGACCCTGCTTTGTTACAGTTGAAGGCCTTGGTGAAAGGGAACAAGGTGCAAGTTTTCTCCCAATGGGGATATTGTTCCCTTAGATACCAAGGTAGGTTGTGTATGGCTTTTGTTGATGGCTTGAAGGAAATGATTCTTCATGAGGCTCATGGTTCTTCTTACTCTATTCACCTGGGGTCTACTGAGATGTATAGAAATATGAGAGAGGTGTATTGGTGGGGAGGCATGAAGAGGGACATTGCCAAATTTGTATCCGGTTATAGTTTCCAACAAGTCAAAGCCGAACATCAAAGGTTGGGTGGCCTAACCCAAGAACTAGATATTCCCACTTGGAAGTGGAAGAGATTAATATGTACTTTGTGGTTGGGTTGCCCAAGACTAGAAAGGGTTTGATTCCATTTGGGTTGTAGTTGATAGGATGAAAAAATCAACTCTTTTTCTACTGGTAAAGACTACCTATGACGCTGAGGATTATGTTAGGTGGTACATTGATCACTTGGTGAGCATGGGTTTTCTTTGTCCATCATATTGGATTTTGGTGTACCTTCACACTTTTGGAGGTCCTTCCAAAAAGGTCTTAAGACCAAGGTAAAGCTTAGTATGACCTTTCACCCTCAAACATATGGCCAAGCCGAAAGAACTATTCAAACACTTGAGGAAATGGTTTGATTTTGTGTATTGGATCTTAAGGATAGTTGGGATGATCATCTTCCATTGATATAGTTTGCATATAACAATAGCTACCATTTCAGCATTGGTGTGGCTACTTTTGAGGCTCTCTATGGTAGACATTGTAGATCACCGGTTGGGTAGTTTGAGGTAGGAGAGGTGGGTTTTTTGGATCTGGATCTAGTTATGGATGCTATGTAGAAGGTAGGGATGATTAGAGAAAGGTTGAAAACAGCCCAAAGTCGCCAAAAGTCTTATGCTGATGTGAGAAAGAGTGAGCTTGAGTTTAAGGTTGTTGATTGGTTATATTTGAAGGTGTCACCCATGAAGGGTGTCAGTTTTTTGGTAATAAGGGTAACTTAAGCCCTAGATATGTGGGTCATTATAGGGTGACGAGGAGGATTGGTAAGGTGGTCTACGAGTTGAATCACCTAGTAAAACGGAGTTGGTTCATCCGGTCTTTCATGTGTCTATGTTAAGGAAGTGTGTTGATTATCCTAATGCTATTGTGCCTCTTGACGTTATGGTGGTAGTTGAAGACAACTTGTCATATGAAGAGGTTCAAGTAGACTTCTTGGATAGACAAGTGAAAAGGTTGAGGACAAGGATGTTGCTTCCGTTAAGGTCCTTTGGAGGAATCAACAAGTTGAAAGTGCTATTTGGGAGGCCGAAGCAAATATACAAAAGTGATTCCCTTATCTCTTCCATCCTACTCAAGCCTAAGGTACTAATTCTAATTCTTTTATGCGATTTCATATCTCATGTTCCAGCCCCTAAGTCATTTACATGCATTCATGTTTACATTGATAAAGTTCGTGGTGATTTTACACTTATGTTAGGATTTTTAAAATGGTGATTTAAGTATGATGTGGCATTCTTGTTGGGTTTGATTTCTTCATGATTAATCTTCTCATATACATTTCTTTGACATTCGGGGACGAATGTTCCCAAGGGGAAGATATTGAAACGACCCCAAAAAGTGCCCAGAAATATGCCTCAGAAGTGTGGAATTGTAATTTGCATATATTTCAATATCCATACGTGATATCAAAAATTCGACCTCATATTCTTCTTGAAGTGGTAAAATTGAGTGGGGAATGGGTCTAACACTAATTTAAGAGAAAACGTAGCAAAATTTTAAAATCGCGAAAATGCGATTTCCAGTGACGATCTGCGCCCCTGGAGCGACGCGCCAAGGGTGCACTACTGTGTATTTTGTGCACTGTTTTTCTTGTCCGGTCCAAGGCTTTTGGGTCTTGGTCCTAAGTGTTACCATGCATGAAAATACCTATACTTAGACTTATTTCAGACTTATATCATCCAAGACATTCCCAAATACTATCTCAAACATTTAGACAATATTTCATCTCCAAATTTCAAGTCCCAAAACTCATTTGGATTCTAAGGTTCTCAAAAATACTTCAAGTCTCCATCTCCAATCTTTTTCAAGAAATCTCCAAAGCTAAGGTATGTGGGTTTCTTTCATAGGTTCCTTCCACCCATTATCTTCAAACTTCCTTTTACATAAAATTAAATGATTTAAAGTTGATTTATTCATGGTTCTTACTTATTAAGAATTTCACTGCACAATATGTTGGTGGGTTTCATGAAATTATGATTGTTTTAGCATGTTTTGAGCTATTAATCTAAGACCTATTGTGAGATTTGATGAAGGGTTTTGATGTATATTACTTGAGGGTGTTACCAAGTATCAATTGATGGTTTTACATTGGATTTTCTAGCATAATTAGACTCTTGAATTGCATTGTTTTATATTAGCACTACACACCCGCCAAGTGTTTGATAAAATGTCTGGTTATGGGTTTCTTGAGGAATTGAAGGTCCAATGCATGTCTTATGAGTTGAATGACTATATGATGATGAAAGGAATGTATGTATATGATATTATCTCTATTGTATTGGGAATTGACCAAGCCTCACTCGGGGGGTTGTAGGCCCAGGTAACCTCGTTGAGGGATTTGTACCTCAGTTGCCTCGCTCGGGAGGTGGTAGGCTCGTGCAACCATTGTCGAGGGGTATGTACCTTCATAACAATGTTGGGGAGGTTTGTACTCGATCAACGATGCTGGGGGGTTTGTACCTCATCAACCATGTAGGGGGGGGGGGTTTATACCTAATCAAACTATTAAGGGGATTGTACCTCATTCGCCTCTCCAAGGGGGTGGTAGGCCTTGGATATTCACTAACTATGGACTCTCCTTACACATGTATTATGTTCTATATAAGAATAATTTTACTCCAAGCATCATTCTTACATGCCATCTTGCTATATGCTCATCCATTTCCTATGTTATGCCTTTTGCTTATGGTGCTTATCACTTGTTCCATTGCATCCTACATACTTTGTACATTCAAATATACTAACGTATACTATATGACTACATGATTTCACCATGTAGGAACCAAAGCCCACTTGATCATCCTCCTCCACGTGGCTAGTATGACATCTCTCAAGCTCTTTGGCGAGTCCTCCATTTCGGGGACGATGTTTATGATCTCATACTATGTTCTAAGATTATCTTTCTTTTTTATATATGTTGGCTATAAGGGTGAGCACAGTAGCTTGTCTTGGCCCCAGCTAAGTATCTATTTTTTAGAGGTGTTATTGGACATGTTTATATTATTATGAGCTTTAACTCTCTCTTAACTCTTGATGTTTATGATATTAAACTTGTCCCTTAGCTCAATATATTTCTATTTACTATATGTTGTTGTACTTTATTGCTTCCACGACCAAGGATGTGTAGTAATATGTTAGGAGGATTGCTTGGGGTGTCTTCTGGTTCCCCATGCGTCGTGTCACGTCTAGGCCCTAAGCTTGGGTCGTGACACTTAAGGTGTATTAATTGTATGCATAATGTGTCTCTATTATTTGCAGGATCCGTGGAGTTGGATTTCAATTCCTTAATAAGCCGCCTTGAATGGTAGTGAAGAGATAGGTCCATTTCTTATTTTAAGGTACAATTGATGCCTAAGGGTTGTATTTATCATCTTGGGAGAGTCGAGAGTATTGAACTTAAGTTATTTTCTATTGAGATGTTTCCGGTGATCAATGATTTCTTGAATATCCTTTTTCATACTTCTAATTTGTGGTGGTGTCGATTTGTTTGCCTTGTGTGCCGACTATTTCTATAAGTCTCAAGAATAGGGTCTTTAGTCCCTATCTTATTATGTCTATGGTGGTTTTTGTTGATGATAGGTTGGTTTGTCTACCAAAGTGAGAAGGGGCATGTGAGTCATTTCAGAGTAGTACTACAAAGTTTAGGGGGAAAATGTTGTATGCTAAATAGGAGGAATGTGGGTTTGTTTGCGAGAGGTTACCTTCCAAAGTCATGTGTTATCAGGGGATGGTATCAAGGTGAATCCTTAGAAGATGGAGGAGGTTAGGAATTGGCCTCCGTGGTACTTTCCTTGAAGCTTTTGCATCATTGTTGGTAGGGGATTCATGTTGATATGTCCATCGATCATGAGAGTCTCCAGTATGTGTTCATTCGAAGAATTTTAACTTGAGGTAAAGTGATTAAAACTCCTTAAGGATTATGATATACATGTGCATTATCATCTCGGTGAGGCTAATGTTGTGGCCGATGCTTTGAGTAGGGTGTCTATAGGTAGCCTAGCTCATGTAGGTAATGGTGTCAAGGAGGTGGTTAGAGAGGTTCCTCGGTTGGCTAGATTGGGAGTTAGGTTGGAAGAGGTTGGCTATAGTGGTGTAGTGGTGGCTAATGGTTCTAGATCTTTCTAAGTTGAAGATGTGAAGGCATGATCTTGACCTCGCCTTGCTAGAATTGAACACTTTTGTATAAGGTGGTAAGGTGGAGGCTTTATCCCAAGGGGGAAATGGTGTCATTAGAATACTAAGGTAGTCTATATATGTTTGTGTTGATGATTGGATTCACTTGGAAGTTCCACCAATGTAGGGTGTGGTCCAGTTTAGCAAGAAGGAGGATTGAGATTAGGGTTTGTAGGTTCTAATAAAGTGTTGAAGAGGAATGGTAAGGTTGTATGCGAATGGGAAATTGCCTATGGATATGGGTGTGATTCATCCAGTTCTTTATGCTTATAGGTTAAAGGGATGTGTTGGTGATTCTAGTGCTATAGAACTCTTTGAGGTTGTGGGTGTTGTGGAGGATAAATTTGTAACACCCCATACCTTACAATACTAGTGCAATGCAAATGAAACATGACATGATTTGGACCTATTGACGCTAAATTTTAAAAGAGCTTGAATCTCGTGTAAATGGGCTATATGTACGTCTAACGCTTAAGGGGATCGAGGGTATGCATGTTTTGCATTGAATTAAGGAAATTACGGCCTTAAATGAAGTAAGATAATTGAGGTGTTTGTAGGACTTAGTAAGCAAGTAGGTGAGTCACCTGCTTGCTTAGCTTAAGTTGGTTAGTTAAACGGAAACGAGGCTCCACGTCAAATTTGTCTAGGTTCAATTACTAATAAAGTCCGTGTTAAGAGTGTAGCTTTGGCCCATGTTTTAGTATCATAAATGGGCCATATGATCATCCAAATGAGAATATTAAAAAGGGCCCAAAAACAATGCAAAAGACTTAAGAAATTTGGCCCAAATTAAGTGAGCACGAAAGCTGAAAATTGGGCAGCCCAAGTCCATCAAGTTGGTGCTCCAAAAAGGCCCAACATTGAGGGCCAAGCTGGTGGGTAATCTACTTGATATTGTGTGGTATATGTTGGTCAACAAGTCAAGAGAAGGTTGGCCAAATATCTCTTTATAAAGGGCCCCAAAGCAGCTCACAATCCATTCTCAACTTGCACACACAAAAAAAATCAGAATTGGTTCTAAGGTTCTCTCAACGTTCCTTCACCTTATAAAGCAGCTAAACAACTTTTCTAGGGTTCTTATACAATCCCTATACCTTGAATATAACTGTAAGTAAGTTTATACATGTGTTTACTATGGATTTATCATGAAAAACAAGAGATAGATGCTAACTATACTTGCCGAAATTTGTTGGACAGATTCTGTGCAAAAAATTGCTGCACCTTTTGCTTTTCTTTTGGTGATTTCTCTACGGTTTTTAAGTTTTATTATGAAGGGAAATTGATTTTATTAACATGGTTTGAGTTGTAAACATCACCCTAAGGTTGCTGCCCTGATTTTGGTTTCATTTAACAAGCGCGTCT
>JAPFFP010043016.1:0-13573 GCA_026153255.1 Solanum medicagineum
TCTTTATGTTGAACATTTGATACTATGAGGGTGAGCTCAGAAAGTGTTTTGGCCCCCGCTCCAATCTATGTTAGAGGTGTTGTTGGAATAATTGATATACTTCTGCTATGAGCTTGACTTATTGAGTAGTTTATGATTATCAAAGACTTCCCTTAGTCTCGTTTCCCTTATTTATATCACTTGTTTTATTTATTTTGCTTCCGCGACCAAGGATCTATGATTGATATGCTAAGAGACTTGTTTGGGTTTCCTTTGGGTTCCAATGGCTATATCTATGTGTTAGAGACCCCAAGATATATACCCCATGGTCCTATTCTGTAGTGGTCAGGTTTGAGTGTTCTAGATCAGGGTGCCGAATTTAAAGAGGTTCGAGCAACTGTCGTTGCATTTGGCCTCATTCCCTGCTGACTACACTATGGGGTCTATACCCGGTTGATTGATATTTTGGGTCGAGGACCCCGCTGATTCCACTTTGGGGCGAGGCTCCATGATTGATATTCTGAGTTGTGACACATCTGTTATGCGAGGGGGATTCTTTCTGCCCCAGGGGATATATCCCACTGTTATGCATGTATATTTTTTATCGGATTCCACGGGTTGGTAGAGGGTTGGGGACCAAATTATCATATCATCACTGGGGGGAGGCCCCATGATTGATTACCTATAGATCCGAAAACCTATTCATACCTTGATTGTGCATGGGTGTACCTTCTGGGATTATGAGGCTCAGGGGGCGTTCAGTGTTAGACACTAGGGCCTTACACCTAGTATAAGCGACCTATGATCATGTGATATTAGAATTTACATTCCATTGTTATTCAGTTGATCGGTATGGTATGTGGGTGTACCTTCTAGGCTTATATGGTCCCAGTTGAGATACAAAGATATATACTAGGGCCTTTCACCCATACAACATTATGCCTCGTATGGGTGTAGTTGTGGTATGAGCCTTCACAGTTTTCATTAGATTGTATCGATGTTCACCACTTGGGTTAGTTAGTTTATCATTGTTCTTCACTTTGGTTGGTTCAATTATGGTTTGAGGTTCCCATCTATGCCTAGGCCTTGATCTGAGTTTGTTTTGCTATAATGCTATAGTCTCTAAATATTTGGGCTTTATATATGTTCACTATTTCACTCGGTCGATTGATGATGCCTACTACATTCCTTTTTCTGGTACTCACCCCTCAATTTTAGCATCCTTTTATGGTGCAGCTATAGGTATGGGTTGTGATTGTTGAGTTCGTGGGATCTGAGAGTATAGAAAACTCCTTTAGGTGCACATCCACAGCTCTGGCTTAGTCGCAGTCTCCTTCCTCTTGATGGTCGTCTTTTACTTACAGAAATTGGCCTTGTACAGTAGAATTATGTATTTCAAGGTACATTCTCGTCTGTATATTATTATCTTTATGGTTATTGGTATATGTATATGGTGATCTCCTTGGGTCTATTATAACTCTATACAGTTGACTTCCATGATCTTGGTAGGTTTCGGTTATTTATATTTTTTTTGTTAACTATGGTTTGACTAGAAAGCTAAGATAGGTACCTTGTTGGTTGGGTAATTGGCTTTCTTGTAGGTGAGGTCTAACAGGCATTTTCATGATAGGGATTGGGTTGTAACATAAGGGCTTATCTGAGGACTCAAATAGGATAGGGTACTGCTCCAACATGTTCTGCTCTGTCTCGCAGGTGGCCTCCACAATCGGATGATTCTTCCACTAGATCTTAACTATGGGTATAACTCTGGAGTGAAGCTACCTGGCATCTCTAACTAATATGGCATCTCATACCATTACACATAGGTCTCATCTGGCATATACTGGCATAACATCGAAACATTGAAAATGGATGTATAGCTTAAAATGTCAGAGGCAAACTAGCTCATAGGAAACTGCACAACCTTCCTCAAAATTTCAAAAGGCCCAATGTACAAGGACTAAGCTTACCCTGTTTTCCAAATCTCATCACCCTTTTTAATGGTGCTAGAAGTAGGACTACTCAATCACCGTTGTCAAAATATAAGGGTCAACGTCTACGATGAACATAGCTCTGTGCCAACCCTGGGTTGTACTCAACCTCTCATGAATCATATGACCAAGGATAGAGCCTCCTAAAATAAGTTTGTGTGATATGTTCTACGCTTTGTGGACTTAAACCACCCAACAGGAGTATGACAATGCCTACCATATAAAGCCTCGAACAGTGCCATCTAAATGCAAGAATGGTACCTATTATTACATATAAACTCCACTAGGGGAAAGAACTAATCCCACTGATGGCTAAATTCTAATGCACAGGCCCCAACATATCCTTAAGGACCTTAATAGTATGTTCTGACTGGCCATTGATCTGGTACATAGGTCAACCTTGGTGCCCAACTCTCTTTGGAAAGCTCTCTAGAAGTTAGAGGTGAACTATAAACCCTTATCCGATATAATAGACACCAGTACTCGATGAAGACAAATCTCCTAAGCTTACACATAGTCCAACGCTCACCATGATAGGATGTCTTAATTGGAATGAAATAATTTGACTTGGTAAATTAATCAATGATGACCCAGATCTTGTCAATACCAATAGAAGTCCGAGGTAATCCCATAAAAAATCCATAGTAACCCGCTCCCATTTCCACTTGAGAATGGGTGATTTTTGAAGTTCTCCATCAGATCTTAGATGTGTGACCTTTACCTAATGATAACTAAGACAATAGGACATGAAATCATATATATCTTTCTGTATACTATCCCACTAATAATACCGTCTCAAATCTCGATACATGGATAAAATACCTAGAATATAAGCCTCATATAGAATCAACTGAATCAGATCCCTGACTCTGGGAACACATAATCGGCTATCAAATCTAAGGATACCATCTGAATCTACAGTTGCCTAGCCACTACAAGTATGTAGTACCCGATCTCTTAGGGCCACTAGAGCCTCATCCTCATACTTTCTGGCATAGATCTGATAAAAAAGGGAGGACTGATCCCTAACATATGCTAATATCAATCTGAGCCTGAAATAACCAATCGTAGTAACCTATTAGCCAAGGACTAATTATCCATAGTCAATGGTTACCGAATTGTCGGTAGATAAGCAAGGTTGGCCATACTGGTCACCTTTCGGCTCAAGGCATCTGCCACTATATTTGCCTTGCCTGGATGATACAAAATAGAGAGATGATAATAAACTAGCAACTTCATCCACTGTCTCTTCTTGGAATTCAAGTCTTACTGGTTCATAATGTACTACAAGCTGCGATGATCGGTATAAATCTACAACTGTATTACATATAGATAATGCCGCCAAATCTTGAGTGCAAAAACTACCACTGCCAATTATATAAATCATGAATGGGGTATTTCGCTCATGAGGATGCAACATTGTCGAGGCATAAGTGGCAGTAGACCTCACTACATTGATGTGCTGTTAAAATACAACACATTGGATGCTTAATGTATGTTCTCAATGTGATATTTGTGGGTTTTATGTGTTTTTGTGTTTAGATTTGCAGGAAGATAGGTTGTCCATGATTTGGGGCAAAATTTTAGAAGATTTCTAGTTTTTGGTGATTTACGAGACCCTTTACGGATCATAGAGCATTCTATGAGTCGTAGAGGAAGTTTCGTGACAAATTCCAGTGAGAGATAAATACTAAAGATCAGCTCAACAATACATGCATATGACTCATAGATCATTCTATGAGTCATATTGATGGGTTTCATGAAGATTTCAAGTGAGCGGCAATTTGATGAAGTTGAATCCTATGAACATACAACACGAGTCGTAAATCACTTTACCAATTGTAAAGTGGTGTCATAGAAGAGAAGTCCAAAATCCCAAGAGCTTATTATAAGACCCCGACTACTTGTCGTAGAAAACACTACGAGTCGTAGAAGACACTACGAGTCGTATGGACCTTTCGTGGAGTTTGCCTACCAATTTTTCTATTTTATTTAGGACTTAATTGTAATTACTACAAATAGTACATTTAGTTTATTTTTCAGGAGAGGACGCCATTGTTAAGTATTTTTAGGGTTTATACTCGGAGAACTCAATATTTAAGAGAGAAGATTGTGAGAAAACACTTTTGGGTAAATTTGATCTTAAAGCTTGTGATTCTCATTCTTCTTGGGTTTGCTTGTTCTTAATAAATTGGATAAGTGTTTAATTATGTTTCCTCAATTCATAATTTCTTCATCTACCCATAGCATGAGTAGCTAAATCTACAGCTAGGGTTGTGGGAACCATGAAGAACTAATTTAGTAAACCCAGGTAATTTATAATTCTTACAATGGATAGATGCATGTATTAATCAATTCTCTTCGTTTTGCATGTTTTGTAATGGTGAAAAACATTAGAACCCTCCTAGTGTTACCGACTGGACCATGGTAGTAATGAATAGGAAAAAGGATTCATTAACAGGATTCGATTGATACGTTCTCGTCTAATCAACCGAACTGGGCTAAGGGAAGGTTGTAATGGGACTTATAGCTAATGGTTAGTATTTCACACTATGGAGTTGGGCCAAGTAACATAGTGAAATTCGCCTCTCACCTTTGACCAAAGGATTTGGTGAACTTAAATTATCATCCTGCATGCTATACATGACTAGAAAAGAATTGAGTTACTTGGTTATACTAAGTTGGGAAATCATGGGGAATTCGGTACCCTAGTTGCTCTCTATTATTGATTGTCTCTAGTGATAATTAGTTTAGTTTACTTGATTATTGATTATTACAATCCCCCCCCTTCGGGGAATTGAGTTGGTTAACAACTTGAATTGCTTAT
Organism: Solanum medicagineum; assembly: GCA_026153255.1. NCBI lineage: Eukaryota > Viridiplantae > Streptophyta > Magnoliopsida > Solanales > Solanaceae > Solanum > Solanum medicagineum. The sequence goes on from JAPFFP010043016.1 coordinate 4,798, forward strand.
TGGGGAATTTGTCATCAGTCTACGTATTTCCTGTGGGTTCGACCCTAACCTTGGTTAGGTTTTAAATCTTGAAAACAATTGCTTTATCCTCTTAAAAGGAGGTATAACTTAGGCAACATCAAGACTTTTGTACCATTGTCGGGGATGTCACGACCCAAGCCTAGGTTCTACACATGACACGGGGCAAGGGGAACCCAAAGGGAACCGAAGCAAGCCTCTTAGTACATCATTACACATACTTAGTCGTGGAAGCAATAAAATAACAATAAGAGATAGTAAATAGGGATGACTAGGGCTAAGGGACATCTTTCATATCATAAACAACAAGAGTCAAGAGAGAGACAAAGCATATAACATTATACATGACATGTCCAACAACACCTCTACTACATAGATAAAAGAGGGGGCAAAGACAAGTAATCGGGCTCACCCATATAGTCAACATATACATAAAAGAAAGATAGTCATAGAACATAGCATGAGGTATAAGCATAGTCCTTGGAATGGAGGAATCACTAACAAGCTTGATAGAAATCGTACTAGCCATCTGGAGGGAGATGCTCAAGCGTGGATATGGTTCCTACATGGTGACATCATGCAGGCATATAGTATGCGTTAGTACGTTTGAATGTACGAAGTATGTAGGATGCAATGCAACAAAAACACCATAACCAAAATGCATAACATAGCCAATGAATAAGCACATAGCAATATGGCAGGTATGAATGATGCTTGAAGTAAAAACCATGCTTATATAGAATATAATACATGTGTAAGGAGTGACCATTATTAGTGCATATCCAAGGCCTACAACCCTGTTGGAGAGGCGAATGAGGTACTAACCCCTCAATTGGTTGATGGGATACAAATCCCCCAACAAGGTTGATGAGGTACAAATCCACCAACATGGTTGATGGAGTACAAACCCCCCAATATGGTTATCAAAGTACAAACCCCTCAGCATGGTTGCACGGGCCTACCACCTCCTGAGCGAAGCAATCGAGGTACAAACCCCTGATCAAGATTACCAGGGCCTGCAAGCCCCCGAGTGAGGCGTGGTCAATTCCCAATATTATAGAGATAATATCATATACATACATTCCTATCATCATTATAAAGTCATTCAACTCATAAGACATGCACTAGACCTATTCCTCAAGATATCATAACTCGGACATTTTATCAAACACTTGACGGGTGTGCACTGCTATTGTAAAACCATACATTTCAAGAGTGGAATTATGCTAGAAAATCCAATGTAAAACCATCAATAGATAGTTTGTAACACCGTCAAGCAATATACATCAAAACCCTTTATCAAATCTCACAATATATCTTAGATTCATTGCTTAAAACATGCTAAAACAACCATAATTTCATCAAACCCCAACACAATGTGTAGTGAAATTCATAATAGCTAAGACCCATGAATAAATCAACTTTAAATCATGCAATTTTAGGTAAAAGAGGGCTTGTATATCTTGGGTGAAAGGAACCCATGAAAGAAACACACATACCGTAGCTTTTGGGGAATCCTTGAAGAAGATTGGAGATGGAGACTTCAAACTTAAATGAGAACCTTAATCTGGATGAGTTTTAGGACTTGAAATTTGGAGATCAAATATTGACTAAGTGTTTGAGAGAATATTTGGGAATGTCTTAAGTGATATGAAGGCGAAATAAGGATAAGTATAGGTATTTTCATGTGTGGGAAGGCTTAGGCCCATGACCCTAAGGCCTTGGACCAGAATAAAATAACTGGGCACAAAATAAGGCACTGGCGCGCCCCAGCCGTGTCGCGCTAGGGGCAGGCAGGCACACTATTTTTGCGTCACTTTGAAAATTGAAATTGTGAATCATTCGCTCTAAAATCGGGGTTAGACCCATTTCCCACTTAATTTGACCCCCTAAACAAGAATATAAAGTCAGATTTTCGATATCCCGTACAAATTTTAAAATATATGAAAATTACGATTCCAGGCACTTCCGAGGCACATTTTCATGCACTTTCTGGGGTCGTTTCAATATCTCCCCCTTGGGAACATTCGTCCCTGAATGTCAAAGAGACGTATATAAGAAGAATAATCATGAAAAAATCATCCCCAACAAGAATGCAACAATGCACTTAAACACCATTTCGAAATCTCAATTCAAGTAGTTAAATCATCATGAACTAGTCATTATAAACATGAACATATGCAATGACATAGGTGCTGAAACATAAGGCTTGGAATCATAAAAGGACTTGACATATTGTTATAAGCTTGAATAGAATGAAAGTGGTATGGATATTTTTTCCCATGCCCACTCCAGCTTCCCGAGAGACACTTTCGACTTGACGATTCTCCCTAAGGCTTTGACGAACACTACACCCTTATCAATCAACCTTTACTCATATCCACCCAACTTCTCCACCATACCTCCTCATAAGTCAACTCATCCTCCATAACATCCACAACCTCAAGAGTCTTATAACACTTGAATCACCAACACACCTCCTCAATCCTAGAAACATGAAGAATCAGACGAACTATATCCTTTTCCCAAGGCACTTCCCATTCGTATGCAACCTCACTAATCTTCCTCAACTCCCTATGAAGACTCACAAACCATGAACTCAATTCCCTCTTTATCGGGGCAAACCACACCTGCTTCCAAATAGGAATCTTTATGTCTTGTGTTAGGTCACCTGGCCTTTGATGTTCGGCTTTGACTTGTTGGAAACTATGACAACCGAATACAAATTTGGCAATGCATTTCTTCACACCTCCCCACCAAAACACATCTCTCAAATCCCTACATGTCTTAGTAGAACCGGGGTGAATAGGTTAGGAAGAGTTATGGGCCTTATCAATAATCTTCTCTCAAGCCATCAACACAAGGCACACACAACCTACCGTGGTATCTAAGGGTACCATCTCCCCCGTGGGAGAAAACCTCCAACTTGCCCTCTTTCTCCAAGGCCCTCAATTCTATAAACCTCATCAACCAAGGAAAACCTTGAACCATCAACAACCACAACACTACCATTATCCACCTCTTTCAACCTAACTCCCAATCTAGTGAACCGATAGACCTACTTAGTCACCTCTATGCCACCACCATCAACATGAACAAGGCTACCTATGGACACCTTACTCAAAGCATCGACGAAAACATTAGTCTTACCAGAATGATAATACATATTCATATCACAATCCTTATGAAGTTCTAACCACCTCCTTTGTCTTAAGCTAAGATCCCTTTGGGTGAACACATATTGGAGACTCTAGTTAACGGTAATAACATTAACATATACCCCATATACATAAAAAGGTCATATATAGTGTAATCCTTCTCATGCATCACAAATTATCTAAAAGCATAGGCTTCCACCCAACAATCTTGCATCAACACACAACCCTAACAAATCCGAGAGATATCACAATGCACAAACAACCCTTTCAATCCTTCAGGTAGAGCCAAGATAGGAGCAGGCACAAGCTTAACCTTCAAGGTTGGAAATTCCGTTCACACTCATTGGTCACATAAAGTCTTCTTTTGGGTCAACTTAGTCATGGGAGAAGCAATAAAGGAGAACCTATTCACAACCTCTGACAGTAACCCACTAAGCTCTAGAAACTTCTAATGCCCAAGGGAGTCAATGGTCTAGGACAATTTCTAATCACATATGCCTCCTTAGGATCAACCTCAATACTATCCTCTGACACCACATGATCTAGGGAGGTAACCTCCTTTAACCAAAATCCACACATCTCAAACTTAGCATACCACTCCTCTTACCCAAAGATTTGCAACATTACCCCCAAATGTTTCACAAGCTCTAAATAAATAAATACTTCATCACTAGAGTCCACCACAAACATAGCAAGGTAGGGAATAATGACCCCATTCATTATACCTATAGACATATCGGGGCATAAGTCAAACCAAAAGGCACCACCCCAAACTCAAAGTATCGGGAAGGCTTTCACTAACCCATTGATCACTGGAACCACCTCAATAGAAATCATCTTAGGTTCAACACCCCTAACTCTTACAAGACGATAAATGCAACCCTTAGAGATCAATTATACCTTAAGACAAGAAACGGACTTAGCCCTTTGCATCCACCTTAGAAGTCCCCACTCAAGGACGGGTTTCTTAGGGAATTGGAATCTAACTCTATAGGCCCTACAATCAAAGGAGATATAACAAATATGTCTTCAACATCCACCACATCAAACCCAACAAGTGATAAGGCAAGACCTAATGCAATATGAACACGAAATAATACCTATGGACTTTCAAACAACAATAGGATTAACCAAGGGGTAGACTCTAAACGTTCAAAAAATAATTCGGGGCACACTAGAAGCCCACTAGCAACCAAACAAATAATGAAAGAAATAGGGGTATACCAGGTCCATCAATGCAAACACATCAAAGCCAAAAGAAATTTCAATATATTGGTAGCCACATCCACTCCTTGAGCCTCTTGATCAACATGTCCACCTTGCCCTTGTGGTAGGCCATCTTCACCTTTATTGTGAGCTTGTGGACAATCCAAAACTTTGTGGCCCATGTCACTACACCCGAAACATGCACATGTGTTCCTCCAACATGTGCCACTATGATTCCTCCCACATTTTGGGCATCCAAGATGAGTCACCCCATCACCATCCCTTTTACTCTTATTGCGTTTACGAGGGAAATCATTCTTCTTATTCCCTACTTCACCACAACTGAAACAAGGACTGGTGCCCTTCAAACATTGGCCCCTATGAACCTTACCACATGTTAGACACATAGCATTACCTCTATCTTTGAGACTTTTGAACTTTCCTTCGATACAGGCCCTCTTGGCCTCACTACCTCTCCTTTTACCAATTGAAATCTCGGGAGCACTCACTTGTTGATCGAGGTGAGCTGCCAATTTTATCGCAGCTTTGGCTAATACCCATAGAGTATTTCGAACCTCCGCAATTCACTATAACACCGTCCTAAGTAGCTTTATACATATCCTAAAATGTAACGATTGGGGATTAGCAATAATCCCTAGGGGACCTAACTCTATCCCGTGACATAGATCATGAAGAAGTGAAACATTTGCTAGAGCGCCTCATAACCTCCTATTCATAGTCGTGGTGCGCTTCACAACCATTAATAGGACTCTAATTGACGCGGTGTGTTGGACGCCGAGGACTTCCAACCTAGAGCTCTGATACCAAGTCTGTCATGATCCAAGCCTAGGGCCTAGTCATGAAACGGCGCAAGGGGAACTCGAAGGGACCCCAAGTAAGCATCTTAGCACATCATTATGCAATCTTGGTCGCGAAAGCAATAAAATAACAACAAAAGATAGTAAATAGGGATGATCGAGGCTAAGGGACATCTTTCATATCTTAAACAACAAGAGTCAAGAGAGAGTCAAAGCTTATAACATTACACAAGACATGTCCAACAACACCTACACTATATAGATAAGAGCGGGCGCCCAGACAAGCAACTGGGCTCACCCTCATAGTCAACATATACATAAAATAAAGATAGTTTTGGAATATAGCATGAGGTCATAAGCATAATTTTCAGAATGCAACACTCACCAACAAGATTGAGAGAAATCGTACTAGTCACATGGAGGGAGATGCTCAAGCAGGGCTCAGGTTCCTACCTGGTGATGTCATATAGGCATAGAGTTTACGTTAGTATGTTTGAATGTGCTAAGTTTGTTGGATGCAATGCAACAAGTGATAAGCACCATAAGCAAAATGTATAACATAGCCAATGAATAAGCATCTAGCAATATGACATTATGAATAATAGTTGAAGTAAACTATGCTTATATAGAATATAATACTTGTGTAAGGAATAACCATTATTAGTGTAGATTCAAGGCCTACCACCCCCTTAGAGAGGCGAATGAGGTACGAGTCACTCAATAGGTTGATGCGTTACAAACCCCCCAATAGGTTGATCAGGTACAAACCCCCCAACATGGTTTATGGTGTACAAACCCTTAAATGTGGTTATCAAGGTAAAAACCCCTGGACATGGGGAACACAATTTCCCAAGTTGCTGTCCAATTTAGTTTTCTCTCCATTTTAGTAATTTAGTTTAACTTTCCATCGATTATTGCAAAACCCCCCTTCCTTGAGAATTGAGTTGTTGGATATTTGAATTGGATGTTGGTGAATTAAAGTCTCAAAGCCCCTAATCCCTTAGGATTCGACCCTAACCTCGGTTAGATATTACTATTGACGATCGATTCATCCTCAAAGTGAGAGGTACTATTTGAGAAACATCAACAACCACTGGAATTCAAAAATTAGTGAAAATTATTTTTTGCTACGGGTCTTCTAAAATCCGGGTTATACCTATTTCTCACTCAATTTCCCCTGATCAAGAAGTCGGATTTTCGAAATCATGCACGGATTTTGAGATATATTGATATTACGATTGTGAGGTACTCCGGAGCACATGAGGGGTGTTTCACCATGGAGGCCACCAAGCTTAAAACTCCCCCTTAAGACACATGAATCCACGAATAAAGCCACAGGTCAGCCCATGGGTGCTCCCACAGCTCATAGACCTCTCACCATGGCTCGTGGGAGTGTCCTTGGAGGGCCACCTTGGTTATAAACATCCAGAAACTTGATGTTAAGCATCATTAAGGCCTCCTAAAGTCCAGATCCCTACATTATCTCTCCCTTGGGAACATCCATCCTTGAATGATCTAGAACATGGCTCGAAAGGTTATACTTGAACATGAAACATTTCAACATGAAGAGACAATGCATAACTCATCACTTGAAAATCATAAAATCATTAAAACTCATGTTAAAACATAATTTAAACCATTTTTGTGCACATGTACTGTCACGACCCATGCCTAGGGCCTAGCTTGCGGGCTCAGAGACTGCAGTCAGCTGCTTCCCCTGTAACCATCAGCTCGTTCTTGACAGATATGTGACACGGCGAATGGGGAACCCGAAGGAACCCCAAACAAGCCTCTAAATGTGTCATCACACATTATTGGTCAGGGAAGCATATAAAAGACATATAGAATAGGATGGGGCATTAGGGCTAAAGGAAAACTTTCCCAAACAACAACATTTCAAGACAAGGAGTCATGGCTTATATCATAAGTACACAACTTGTTCAACAAACACCTCCAAATATATAGATAGAGCATGGGCCAAGAGAAAGTAACCGGGCTCACCCTCATAGTCAAATAGGACATAAGAAGTGTCTCAATACATAGATAAGAGGAAAAAATAAAATAAGGTCCCCGAAATGGAGGACTCACCAACAAGCATGGAATAGAACCATTTAACCACATGGAGGAGGTGGATATCAACTTGGGCACCGATTCCTACATGGTGACATCTTGTAGGCAAGAGTTTGCATTAGTACATTTGAATGTACTACGTATGTGTGATGCAATGCAACAAAGCTTCACAATCCATATGCATAATAATAGGCAATAGGCATGATATAGCAATATGACATGTATGATCAATGCATAAGTAAAACATACTTTAGTAACCCAAGCTCATATAGAATATCATATGTGTTTAATAGGGATAAAAGACCATGCAATTTAGAGAACAAATCATGCAAGAAAATCCGTAGTAAAACCATCAACCAACACCTTCCAACACCCTCAAGATATTCACATCAAACCCCCTCATCAAATCCAACATTAGATCCATGATGTAGAGCTCAAAACATGCTAAAACAACCACACTTTCATGAACTAAAATCACTGTGCAGTAAATTTCTCAATATACAAGACCAACATGTAAAATCAACTTTAAATCATGCAGTATTAAGTAAAAGAGGGTTTAGGCACCATGAGTGGAAGGACCCAATGGTTCAACACCACATACCTTCGCTTTGGAGAAGTTCTTTGTGAAGGTTGACAATGAAGACTTGAAGCTTGAAAAGAATCCTTAAATCCAAATGAGGATTTTGAGTCTTGGAATTTGGAGTGAAAACATGGCTAAGTGTTCTTGGGGAGCATTTGAAAATGTTTAGGATGATATATGGGTGAAATTTGACTAAGTATAGATAAAAATACATTTGGGAAACTTGGGCCCAACACTTAGAATATTTTGGGCCGCACAAGAAAAACTACGAGGCGAAAAAACACATCTTTGCGTCGCGGAGAGGACACAGAGAGGGATTTGTACCAAAGCATGCCCAAGGTGCGTCACAAAAACATCGTGGAAAGCTTTCTAGAATTCATCACTTAAAAATTTATAATTGCTATTCTTTCGCTCTTAAATTGAGGTTAGACCCTTTTTCACCTAATTTTGATCCCCTGATCACAAAAATGAAGTCGAATTCGAAATAATGAACAAATTGTTAGATATATGGAGATTGAAATTTTGGGCATTCCGAGGCACTTTTTTGGGCACTTTTTGAGGTCATTTCATGTACGCATGTCATGTCATGAAACATAAGAATGAAAGAATCAGGACCATTTAGAATAAGGAGAACCTAATACCTTAGGCTTGAGTAGATTGGAAAAGATAGTGATATCGCCTCATCATGTCCAACTCCGACTCCCATTTAGCACTTTCCATATGTTGATTCCTCCAAAGGACTTTAACCGAAGCCACATCCTTGTTGTGAAACTGTTTTACTTGCCTATCAAAAATTTCAACCAACATATGTTCATAAGTCAAGTTCTCTTCAAACTCTACACCTTCCAAAGGCACAATCAAACTAGGATCACCAATCAACTTCCTCAACATTGACATATGGATAATCGAGTGAATGTAACTCATAT
>JAPFFP010043017.1:0-13573 GCA_026153255.1 Solanum medicagineum
TTTCCAGACAATAAAAAGAGTGATGCAATACAAGAACTTTCCTTGTTACTTTTCCTTTAAAACTAATAAAAGAAACAACACAAAAATCCAAAAAAAAAAAAAAAAAAAAAACTAAAATTATTCAAACCACCGAAATAAAAATGATTCAAACTGCATGAAATAGTTCAAGAAATCGAAATAAGAAAATTATATACAGTAACTTGAACAAATCCGTTGACTGTAGCCAAGAAATTGAGCAAAATGAAAGGAATAATGGTTTACTTTAATTGAGGTTTTTCATCTTCAACAAAGGGAAAGGGGTAACGGTTGAAATGAGTTTGACTTGTTTTAAAATAAACCTTTTCCAATACTTTTATTGAAGAAAACTAAAAAATGAAGATGCAAAAGTTGGGACTAGTGCCAACGAATGACCGGCACGGCAGTCAATAAAGAGCCGTCAATCACCGGTCATTCGGGTGGTAAAAAAAGGCCAATGAAATAATTTCTTTTGCTGACCATTTAGCTTTTTAAATTCGATATTTTTGTAATTAAAATGTTAGTTTGGTAATTAAAATGATGGTGGAAATTTTTGGGGAAAAATCTGTTATTTTTGTAATTTTTCCTAAAACTAATAAAGACTTCTAGCCATGGAAGGACTCTTAAATCTTCCTTATTTGAATCAAGAAAATATCCTACAGTCACTAAGAAAATTCTAATTTACCATGGATTTTAATTAGTGACATGGAAAGACTTGTAAATCTTCCTTATTTGATAGACTTCTGCTTCTTTTTTATTTGAATCAAGAAAATATTCAATCACTAAGAAAGATTCTAATTTACCATGGATTTTAACTAGTGATAACGTTTATAAATAAATAATGAATCAAAATTAGTGAATCATTTATCTTTTTATTGGTGAATCATTTATCTTTTTATAAGTTTCGTAATTAAATTTAATTTTCTTCTGTAATGTTTGTTATCAACTGAGGTACACACTTTCATCACGCGCAAAGCATGAATAGTACTATATTAAAAGTGTGAAGGCCCTTAGAAATATTGTTTGAACTTTTTATCTCCATTAAAAATCATCTTTTTACCATTTTCTTTTAATTATTATATTATTATTTTAATAATATTAAATATTGAGTAAAATTAATAAAGATATCTCTAGGGGTGGGCATAAATATAGGAAATTGAAAAATAAAACTAATTCGGTTCTTCAGTTTCGATTCTTCGATTTGGTGTCGGTGTCATTTTTTCAAAAGTTTGATTTTTTAGTTTGGTGTTAGGTGTAGGGACCTCGTAACTTTGGTGCACCAAAGAACCGAAATTTTATTTTAAGAAATTATATATATATATATTAGACCAAAAAATAAAATTATATTTATATACATATAAATCAATTAGCAATTAAATCATTCATGAAACAAGTCAAAGTAGCAACAAATTTATAATTTATATAGTTAACTTGATATATTATTTTTCAAGAGAAATTCAAACATATTTTTGCCGATTTATGTCATGTAAAGGATGTATTCGTGCTTGTTTTCCTCAAGCAATAGTTGGAGGCGCAGGTTCTTGGCAAAGATAAATATAGTTTTTTAAGCACAAAAAGTGTTCTATGGAAGCACATAATCACTTAACATGATTTAAGTTTTAAAATGTCTTATACATTGATTTTGTCCTCATTTTATTTTACATTAGTTTGCACCACAAAACTATTTTAAAAACATAGAATAAAATAGAATCAAACTTGAAAAAATCGAAACGAACCGAAATATTTCATTTCGGTACATGGTGTTCACTTTTTCAAAATCGAAAATCAAACCAAAATTTACTATAACCGAACCGAAGAACCAAACGTCAACCCCTAATTTTCTCTTTTATTCACTGAAATTAGGTACATACATTTATCTATGCCGCTATACACAAGGGTGGGCATGGTAAAGTAAGGCATGATATTAAAAAATTTGGTTTGATAATTTTTGTTTATAGCTTTTAAAAATACAATAATATTGTTATGGCAAATTAATTTGGTATGATTCGATATTTTAAAATTTGATTTTGATATTTGTGGTATGATAAGTTGATTTTCATCATTAAATCAACTTCAATTTACATATAATCATATAATTAAAAAAGTTATAATTTCAACGTTTCAAGAAACGTCTCAATTATATTATATCCATATCTTATACATGTAACATATTCAAAATAAATTGCAAACAATTCTCTTTGTTAATTGATCACTTTAAAAGAACATTCAAATCAAGATAGAGTAGTCAAAGTTTCAAAATCTAAATAATTAGTTGCTATTTAATATATTTGTTAGTATCATATAGTTGTGTGTGTATAGAATTTTAGATGCAGCTGTATACTTCCGTATCGTATTTGATATTTTGATTTTTTTTATAAATATCAAATACCAAAATTTAGTTCTCAGTGTTACAAGTTAAAAGAGGAAACTAATGGATTATAACATTTTAACATAATTGAATGATGCTCGTAATAGTTTATATGCGCCGCACATATTTTATATTCAATGAGATTTGTTTGAATATCAAATCGAGATAACTTATAATGATAATGACCCTGAAGGTTATTTTTATCATTTTCGATAAATTACTATTTTATTCCTCCCAACAGTTTCCTTGAGTCATGTTTGATTAGTTTTGAAAGCTGATTTTTGACAATCTTTGTAAAAAGTTGAGTTGTTGCTAAAGAAGTGAGTTTTGAAGCCTTAAATTGTCAAATTTTGAGGTTTTAAGTCATTTGGAGATCCAAGCCTCAGAACGGAATTCAATCGATTCCATCAGTTTTGGAATGTGAAAGTTACTGTTAGAGAGTTGTCAAAATCAAATTTGAAGTTATTATGTGAATTTTAGGTGTGAAGTTGAAAATTTGAGCTAAATTTGATTTAAATTTTGGTCAACATTTTAAGTTTCGATGCTCAAATTGGATTTCTAATGGTTCCGGGAGGTGATTTTAGCTGTAGAATGAGCTTCGTCATAATTTCTAGGTGTTCCGATAGCAATTTAGCATTTCAAGTGGTCTAAACTAGTTTAATTGGGAGTTATCAGATTCTGGCTTTACAAGACCTCACATTTGAGTTTTGGCGATTTCATTGAGTTTGAAATGTCAAATTCAGTAAAACTACAAATATGATTTATGTGTATCGGGCTTTGAACGAATTTCAAGGATCCATTCTGTAATTTTATTCTGTTGTATCAATTGTTATTATCTGGTGTCATTGGTTTTTTCCTCCACATTCGCGGCATATCTCTCTGCGTTCACAGAGGCTTGATGCAGGGACCTCCACATTCATGAGAGGTGGTCTACGTTCGTGGATGGTCAGTCAGGAGACCTCCGTGTTCGCGGATGACCATCCGCATTTGCAGAGGGTTGGCTAATTTAGTCTTCGTGTTCGCGGAAGTCATGGCCATGTTCGCGAGGGTTTAATGGCCCCTGAATAGTGACGTAATTTTAAACATCGGACTTCATCATTTTTTCACCATTTTCAATATTTCAAGCTCGATTTTTGGAGATTTTCCAAGAGATTTTCAAGAGAAATCATTTGGGTGAGTCATTTTCAACTGTTTCCTTCAATTTTCATTAATTAATTTATTTTTTTTGACCTCAAATTTATGGATTTTAATTGGGGAATATGGAAGTTTCATGAACTTGGCTTTTTTTTAAAATAAAAATGGTGATTGTGTCATTTCAACTCTTTTATTGAAAGGGTTTTTGCCATTAAATTCCTAAAACCTTGAGGAATATTTTCATGTAAATTTTTTTAGATTTTTGACTCATTTTTCGATATTGAAATTTTGGACTTTGCTTTACCCTTTTCCCAGAATTGCTTGATTTTAGTATCATCAGCTTTAAATTGTGATTGTGAATTCATTTTCAAATAGATTGTGGTACTTTAGAATACAACTGAAAAGGGAAGGCTCCGATTTTAGATTGATCGTCTCTTTGTTGGCTAAGGCAAGTGTATTTGTAACACCTCATAAAATTACTAAAATGCCCCTAAACTTTATCGTATGCACAACGTATCTTCCCAAGCTTTGATGGAAAATCCGAGATCGAATTTGCGACCACTGTGAAAAACTGAGTCGGATTATGATCTCGACTCGGCTTTATCGAGAAAAAACGCGAATTAATTTTTTCAAAGTGAGCTTAAAATAGTGAGGTTTCCGCGCCCCTTCCGCGATGCGGAGAGGACGGGGAACCACACTTATACTTTTTCCAAAAACTTATCAAAAATCAAGAATTTATGAAAGCTGAAGAAAATCACTAGTGCGCGATGAGGGAGCATATTTTTCTTTTAAAATTCAGGAAGGAAAATTTCATCCTTCCCGAGATATTCTTATATCCCCAATATGTCTTTTTAAACATAATTTCGTAGAAAAGGGTTTCAAACCCAAAGTCATTCTAAGTATAATATTTTTACGCAAGTTTAAGAGAGGAGAAAGAGAGACAGGGTGAGGGTTACAGAGGAGTTTTCCAATTTTTGAAGAAAATATCCATTCCCAGGTATGTAAAGGCTACCGAAAAACATGAGATTGATCTCCCATGTGCCAAAATAGAGTAAGGATGACAAAATTTCATGACTAGAATCTTGATTTAGGAGTTCTTGAAAGTTTGTTGAAGAATTTCTCCAAATTCTTGAATAATTGCTTTAATTCTTGTACACTATCTTGAATTTATGTTTTCAATTCCTTAAACTATAACTTTATATTATGAAGTGATGATCATCATATTTACTTTTACTGTATATCTTCATTACTATGTGATTATGACTTGCTCCTTAAAATTACTCTCTGTAAAGACTTGAATAATGAACTTAGGAGCCTGGAATGTCTGAAAGTGATGCTTGACTGAGTCTGAGTCCTGAGGTGGGTGTGTTGGTGACTGTGATAGCTGAAATTATTGTTAATAGAGTTGAATGGGTATAATTCTCTTAGATTCGATAGATAATCTTGCCCGTAGAGGTTGCATGATGCGAGTTCTTGATGGATTGATAGATTTATGAGTGTGTTGAGTTCTGGGAGGAGTATTAGCACGAAATGGGTAAGAGCGAGTCCCACTCGAACCATTAACTACGTTGCCAGCATAGGAGAGGATTGGACCATGAAAGCAGATGTTTCCTTTGTCCCAAAAGGGACTTGACAAACTTTTAGATCCATTGATAGACTCGTCCTTTACCCCGACAAGGTACTGGACGGATGTGACAGCGACATCTCTTCGTTGTATCACTACCGGCTCATAGATAGTAGTTGTCGGTTATAGAAACTCCCAAATAGGTTTCATGATGATAGAACTCCGAGGTGATGTGAATGTTTGATGCTTGATAGTTAATGAGTGTGACAGAGTTTTGTCCTTTATATCTGAGGTGAGGCTGAGTGAAGGATGGGTGATGATTAAATTGTTTCCTTTTTCTTTAACCTGTTTTGCATACAGTACATTGCACGTACTAACGCCCCACTGGCATTGCATCATTTTATGATGCAGATATTACAGACCGAGGACTTCAGCAGCCCAAAACGTTGAGGTTCAGAGCTCTTCATTCCTGACAGTGGTGAGTCCTCCCCAACATTCGAAGGATATTTACTTTATTTTTTGGATAGTCTCTATTCTTGATTGTTGGTAGCCATGGCCTGTCATGGTACCGTCTCAGACTGTAGTATAGAGGCTACATAGACATAGATGTTTGATGTTGATGTTGATGTCGGGGGTTCTTTTCCCTCTCTCTTCCATTCCTTACATTTGAGATTTTTGTTATCTATTCCATTTCTTTATGATAAACTGATGATTGATAGTATGAGCCTACTTATAGGATAACATTTATTATCACTATATCATTTCTATTCCGCTGATGAATTGACTGAACGATGACAAAGAGACTGAGTGGTCCGCTTGGGGGGCTAGTAATAGTCTCCGAGTGCCAGTCACGTCTACGGTACCCTCCAAGGGCGTGACAGTATTTCTAACCTATATTAAGTGTGCTAAACCTTGTATCTCCTACTTGATTGTTTGTAATGAAATATGAATTGATTAAAATGTGCAATTACGTGAAATGTGTTGTGGAAGAATATGAGTTACTGATAATGATGTATAGCTTTATGTATTGAGGTGAAAATTTGTACATGGAATATGTTATATTCATTGTGAGTTGATTGTTAATGAATGAAGATGTAATTGTTGAGCTATAATGAGTATCGTTTTTGTTGAGCTATATATTGTGGCATCATGTGATTCCATATCTCATTCACTTTACCTTATTATGTGTTTATTTGCATTGGATTATGAAAATGAGATTAAAGAGAGATATTGATTCTTGGGGCTGAGGTCCCTATCAATCGAGGTTATTGAGAAGTATATTGATATTTGAGATCGAGGTTTCTACCTGTTGTGATATTGCCGAAGTAATATTTCGACAATTGAGTTTATTTCAGCATGTGATATTGTTAAGGTCATTTTTGATATCCGAGGTAATATTTTGACTTGATTTTGTCAAGGTAATTTTCGGAGAATATATTGTCTAAGTGAGACACCTTTGGGCTCTGGCTTAAGTTGATCAGCGGATGTGTATCATGGGACAGACATGCATTATGATTATTTGATATTGCATTTGCATCATATTGCATCTCACTCATTGTGACATTGTAAATAGATTATTGAGCTTCTTGTTGATGTCTATATGCCATGGATAGATGGTCCTTGTTGACATGTTTCCTTGAGACCGTAATATTGGCTGAGTTGTATAAATAAGTATAAGTATGTTTAATTATGTATATGATGTATATGTCGTGTGTGTTGGGTTTTCCTGTTTGCAAATTTGTAGCTTTGGAGGTATGTGGTTGGGATGGAAGGAGTACTTGTGTTCTTCATTGCTTTACTTAGTCCAGAATTCATTTGTTGGGTACCATATTGTGAGGTACTCACTCTTGCTTCTACACCTATGTAGGTATTGGGCTCGGTATCTCTTGATTTTTCATTCCTTATTGATTCGAGTTCTAAGACAATTTGAAAGGTAGCCTTTTCTCTTTGGTGTACCTTCAGCATCAAGTTTTGGGATGGTTTTAGACTGTGATATTCATGTCTTATTCTTGCTCTTTCCCTTTTAGATTGTTTTATCTTTTAGCTTGTGCATTTCTTTAACAATTGTTGTTTAGTTCGACTAGTCTTCATGGGTTAAAGGCAAGTGCCATCAAACTCGATTTTGAGTCATGACAATAATCTTTTTTCACGAAAATATATTTGAACAAGTAAGTAAAAATTTGTTGAGCGTCATCCATAAACTAAGTGGAGTTTTACATAATATATACTCCTCAATTCTCATAAATATATATAAAATCATGAAATTCGTTTTTAATTATGCTTTTATATTGAAACTAAATCATTTCCAGTATTTACAATCCTAAATTTTCTTCCACGATTAATTTTAGTTATTAATATTTCGGACCATAAATAGAGAATTTATCCAGAATAAATTCAGTTCATTAAAATATTTATTAATTCATTCCTCCACTAAGGTAGATTAATATTCTACATGTTCTCAGGTGAAGAATGGATCTGAAATATTCCTTCGGTTGCACGAAGGATAGGGTCATTATGAAATTTGTTTACCATCCCAAAAGATCACTCAATTTTGAACATTTATCTAGCAAAATTATTAAAATTTATTTTACGACAGAGAGCCCAATTCTTTTCTCGTTAGTTCATCCATAACAATGAAAATATGTTGTTATATAGCAATACATAAAATTTAATACTATGAGATTTAGAGCTCGTTTGACTTAGTTGAAAAAAATAGTTTTTAAAAAGTATTTTGAAAGCACTTTTTAAAATGTTAACATTAATTTAAAAAATAAGCAGTTATGTGTTTGGATAAAAGTGTTGTAGCTGAAAAAAGTTGTTGATGTGTTTGGTATATAAGTGTTGTTAAGCACTTTTTTAATTAAACATATCTGAAATACCCTTCAAGCTGTTAATATTATAAAAACTAATTATTTTAAGATTTTTCTGTCTAAAAATTAAAATAAAGTAAAATAAATTTATATTTTAATTCAATATCATTATAAACTTATTATTTAAGTAAATTTTATATACACAATTTTTTTTTAATTTTTAAAATATATAATTTGGATAGATCACATGAAAATTTTAAGATGCCTCTTTTTTCATGATCAAAATCAAAACATGATTGAGATATTCAATTGCCAAAACATACCAATTATTCCAATTTTCTCTTGCCCTCTCAAGAACTTCTAATATTTAATCAACCAATAATTTTTATTCTTTCTAATGGCTTGCACATCGCTTCTTATTTCACTTAAAGAATTTAAGATATTTTTTTAATTACATTCATGAATAATAATATTTATTTATCATTCACGTATTTCTCTTAATAGTGAAACTTACATTAATGGCAACGGAGGAAGAGAACCCAAGCTTTCTCAAGAGAGAAAGCGGCTAGAAGAGCAGTTCGAAGAGCAGAAGAGTGTTGGGCGTGGTTTGAATTTGAAATAATAAGAAGGGAGAGAGTAGTTAGGATTACTTTAATTAAAAATATTTTTGGGAATATGAAAAAATAATTAGGCTAAAAAGGTAAATTTTTTGGTCAAACTATAATAACTTTAAAGCTAAAAAATAAAAAGTTGAGGGAGGTGTGTGTGCTGCTTTTAACTTTTAACTTATTTCAAGCAAATTTTAGCTTTCTTTTTTAGTTGTTTAGAAAATTGTCAAACACTTTTATAAGCTAAAAAGAGCTTAAAAACAGGTTTGACCAGCTTTTAAGCTAAGCCAAAACGAGCTCTTAATATATCTAAAAAGAAAGTACTTCTCAAATACTTAAACCATTTTGTGTATTTTGTGTCTTATATTTATACTAATAAATTTATTTAAATAAATTAGCTTATAAATTTCATTATGAGCTGTTTGTTGGCTAATATAAATAAATCCAGTACAGATCAATACATTGTTTGAAATGTGAGGTGTTTAATGTTGACATTTGTGATCTTAATTAAATGTATTTTTGCTGAGATATATGTGATTTTCTAATTACTTGTATCTTAATAATTTAAAAAATTTGCATATATATTAAAACAATAACTTGTAATTTTTATGTGTAAATATAGATAGATGATTTATTGAATTTTATTATTGTTTACCTTTTTTTATTTCAAAAGTAAATGATCTATCTTTTTCAAATTGAAAGTTGACGTTATGAGTGATCAATTTATTAAAATGTCAATTATTTATCCTCAAATAATTTAAGTGAGAAAATAGTAAATATGACTACAAAATTATTTTCTCCTAGCTAGTTAGAAGACCATAAGAAATGATAGTTTTCAATAGTTTCCAATTATATAAATAAAAATTTTCATAATAATTTAAGGATATGTTTGGAAGAAACTTTTGATAGAGCTTTAATCCACTCAAGACTAGGTTGGAATTAGAGGTGTTAAACGGGGGAATTGAGTTCAAATTGAGAATGTTAAAATTGATTGAAATAGAAATTAGGTTGGATTATGACCCGCCCAAACTTACCTCTGGGCTCAAACGGGTTGGGTTCAAATGGGCTAAAATTTGAGTTGGGTCATGTTCCGTCCAATCTCAATAATTCTAACATAGTATTATTTATTTTTTATAATCACAATTTGAATTTCAACTAAAAAAATAAAATAAAAAGTTATAAATTGATAGATAAATGATAGAAAATATAAAATATATAGAAAACATATATTACATCAATACAAGTAAAAGAGTCTTAGAACGAGTTGAAATTGAGGATTAAATTGGGCTCAGTTGAGGATTCTTTTAATATGGGTTAAGACTTGAATGAGTTGGGATTGAATCCAATCAACATTATTCTTACCCCAACCCATAAAATGTTGGACGGGTTTACCTACATTTGGGATCATTTTGACACCCTTAGTTGAAAGTGATAAACCAACACTTCATAAAAAAAATAAACCTTACATTAAAATTTATGTCAAAGAACAAAAGAAAAACAGAAGTCACCGCTAACATCGAGGGTGAGAAATCATTTCAGTGGTAGAAAATACCAATCATCTTTTTTTACCGTTTACCTAATCAAGAAATTGGGTTCTCCTCCGGTGATACCTACTGGATACACGAAAGTAGCAAAAGCAAAGTCTCGTCTGGCCAAATTGATCTTTGCTCAACCAAATTCTCCTTAACTAGTTTTCTATCGATTTTCTTCATCTTCTTGTATTTTTTTTTCCGGCAAACACAAGAAAACCCGATGTTCTTCTTTCTTTCTTTTCCGGTGACCTTCTATTTTTCAGGCATCAGATCCAAGGAGATTCGACGACCCTATACATTTTTCAGCGGATGCATACTCTCCTGCAACTAGAAAAGTTTTCTGGTGATGTCATTATCCCAATTTTTTATCACCATCTTCCAGTCAGACTTACAGACAACTTTCGATGTGAATTTTCAACGAAAAATAGATTTTGGTGTCATTTTTCGGCGACGTCAACAGTTTTATTTTTCAGTATTTCTCAGCAACACCCAATAAATTTTCGACCAAAATTCAAGGTGATATCTTCCGAATCTCTTTCTATTTACTATTGTAATTAATTATATCCTTTTACTTGCCTTATATTTCTTGTCTTTTAGTGTTTCTTGCCTATTGTATTGTCTTTACCATATATTCTAAATTTAATACTCCCTCCGTCCCATTTTATGTGGCACCCTTTGACTTGGCACGGTGTTTACGGAAAAAAGAAATACTTTTGAAACTTGTGGTCTATATTTATTTTGAGATATTTGTGTGGCTGAGATTCATTCAATTAAGGTTAAAAGAGAAATTTTAAAGTTAAATTATTTTCAATTAGAGTAAGGTGATATTCTTTTCTGGACGGACCAAAAAGGAAAGGGTGCCACATAAAATGAGACAGAGTGAGTATTTATTATATTTTGTGAGCTTACATATCATATTGTATTACCTATTGTGTTGCCTTGTACCATAGACCTCTATAGTTTAATATCCCATTTATTCGTCTTGATTTTCGTATCTGATTGCTTGTATGTGATTGTTTGATTAGTGTACATTATACTATGTATTTTACTATTTTGTATTTTTGAGTCGTATAGTTTTCTGTAAATTATTTTTTTCTTGATCCTTTGTAGTTTAGTGAGTCATTAGTTCTTAGTTTAATGGCATTGAGACCTGATAGTGGACTAGGGTCATGTTGGTGGTTGGGGTCGAAGACAAGGGATAGAAGTGGTAAGAGGGGCGAAAACTTACTTAAGTTAAGATTAGGGTCGTGGTATAGAAACACTTATAGGGAAGTTCATAGAGGTTGTGAAGTATCTTAAGAGGAGATAAATTAATATAAAGTGTATTCAAGAGAACAGATGGGCAGGTACCAAAGCTCGGAATATAGATAGGTTTAAATTGTGGTACTCTGGTAGTTCTAAGGATAGAAATGGAGTATGTATCCTAGTAGATGAAGACTTTAGAGAGTATGTGGTTGAGGTCAGGAGGATTAATGATAGGATGATATCTATTAAACTTGTGGTCGGTAGTCATGTAGTGAATGTAGTATGCATATGCATCTCAAGTGCATCTAGATAAGGAAGTCAAAAAGCTCTTTTGAGAAGATTTAGATGAGGCTCTGAGAGATATACCGAAAATGGAAAAAAACTTCATTAGGGGAGATTTTAATGAGCATATCGGTGCAATTTCTAGCGGGTTTGAAGATGTGCATGGAGGGTTTGGTTTTGGGGAGAGAAATGGAGATTGGATATTTCTCTTGAATTTTGCCAAAGCCTTCGAGTTAGTTATTTCTAACTCATATTTTCCAGAGAGAGAAAATCACATGATTACTTTTCATAGCATGGTAGCTAAGACTCAGATTGATTACTTAATTCTCTGGAAGGGCGATAAAAGCCTATGTAAGGATTGTAAGGTTATTCTGGATGAAAATATTTTCACTCAATATAGACTTCTAGTGATGGATTTAGAGATTAAGAGAGAAAAGAAGAAGGTTATTTTTGCCCGACCGAGAATCAGATGGGGAGGAACTTGCATGAATCCATTATGGATTCAATAAATCTAAGTAAATTAAAGTAAATTGTAGTTTTATTTTCCACTTGTTCTTTATTTATTCTCCCATCTATACTTTTTTGTATCTATTGTATTTGGATTAGATTTGTAGTTCCAATCCAACACAAGCTCTTTTTTTACTATTTTTTATTGTTTTCAATTGAAATTTCATTTTTTTTAATATTCAATATTTATATTGACAACAGTGTATCGAACAAATATAATTCATTGTGATAATTGAGGAGGATCTATTTAGTTTTATTTTATGTTTTAAATGAATTAGAAAGTGTGAATGTATTTTTTTTTAGATTTCTTCTTTCAATGGTTTTTGGTTGTCTTGTCTAATCTTTTTATTTCTTTTTCTTCGGATTGGATCTACACACTTTTTTTGATATTTTCTTCGGGTTGCTAACTCAACGGTAGAGTACTCGGCTTTTAAGTGTGGCTCGTGTCTTTTACACATATAGATGAAGCGAGGGATTCGTCCATACTCTCGCTAAAGTTTGGAAGACGCAATTTTTGCCCAACCGAGAATCAGATGGGGAGCCCTGACTCCTGCTCTTTCTCAAGAGATAAGAGAAAAATTGAGTAGTTTAAGGGATTGGACTAGTAGCGGAGATGTGAACACCATGTGGGACACTACTATTGGTTACATTAGAAAAGTAACAACAGAGGTACTTGGAGTTTCGAGGGGACCTTGGATGGACGTCAGGGTGATCGATGGTGGAATGGAGAAGTTCAAAGCAAAGTGAAAGCTAAAAAAATTGTTTATATAAAGTGGTTGGAATGTAAGGATGCGAATGAAAAGTGAAGGCTTAAGAAAGCTTATAAGACGACAAAGACAGAGGCGAAGACGACGATGATAAGTTCTAAAACAATAGCGTTTCAGCACCTCTATGTGAAGCTAAGTGATAAATGCAGAGAAAAGAGATTGTATAGACTCACAAAAGAGAGAGAAGAGGAGGGAAGCTCGCGATTTGGACCAAGTGAAGTGCACTAAGGATGAAGAGTGTGAGGTGTTGGTTGTAAGATTTCCATTAAGCAAAGGTGGCAAGCTTATTTTCATAAACTTTTAAACAAAAAAGGGATAGAGATATTGAGCTAGGCGAGTTGGCTCACTCCAATCATCGAGATTTTTGTTATTGTTGGCGTTTCAGAGTTGAGTAGGTTAAATGTCACATCCCGACCTAGGGACGTGACCAGTGCCCGGTAGGGATACCTAGACACATCTACCCTGAATTTCCCAATATATCTGACCTGGAAACCTGCAGAAATTTCGGCAGAGTTTTCTCTGTTTTATTAACTAACCTCACCTGCAAGAAAAGATCCAGCAGCCTCCCAGACAACAGTACAATTTATATATAAACATAAATGCGGGCCGACAAGGTCTCCGCTGCGGTACTGCCGCCTAACAATCATGCCATACATACATAATACGGTCTCGCCGCCTGATCAAGTACAAAATCATATCATGAACCATGTACATACGTATCTGTCCCATACCCACAACCCA